>VUJU01005224.1:0-14620 GCA_009835225.1 Aphis craccivora
TATGTGTGTAATGTGCTAAAACTCATTTCGGTATGCGCGTGCGAAATTAAAGAAGTTAGCGAACCTAGCATCACTAATCGAAAGTGATAGGGTAAGATATTACGCTGTAATAGGGAGTGTCTAATTTTAAGGAGCACTTTAAGATTACAAACGCTGTTGATTAAATTACATGTAATGCGAAAAAAGCCAATAATACTCCGAGAAAGTTTTAAGAAATTAGTTTTCAAGAAAAAAAACTCTGACATTAGGACAGTGGTGTACAGGAATCTAGAAAACGCGAAGTTTGCTTTGGCCAATAGCCCATAAAAGTTTTCAGATTTGTAACGGGGAATGAATAACGCAATTAGAGGCACAAAAAACTTTTGCGACTTGTTTAAGTCGTTTTTAAGCAGCGAATGGGAAATGTTAAAACTAGTTTATGAGAAACGTATACAACTCTTGGTATATTATAGTTGGCAACGACCCTACGATACCCATGTAAAATATATAGCAGTTGTTAATACGGATGTACTTAGATTGATAATATACGTTTGTACGACTACATTTATAATTAATAAATTAATTGAGTAGGATTTGCCGTTTTTGCGATACATTAACGATGTCATTGATTTAGACCGCGAGTACCTGAACCGTAACAGTGATTAGGCGAACTGTTTTTCATGTAGGTACAGATTATATAGTTAATGCGATCGTAGTATTTCCTATTTTGTCACTGCACGCGCATGATTTGAACTCTCCAAAACGGGTAAACCAATTATATCCGTTAATCGATTGCAGCATTCGGGCTCGTTGCAGTTGAAAAACGATCGTAGCGTTCGAAAAATAAATTATTTATATAGTTGCTTTAAATTTTAATATAGGTACCTACTGGATATGCTTAATGAGTTTGAAAAAAAAAAATACATTTTTAAAGGTCAATGTGCGAATGGTCACGTGTGTGTTCCGTATTTCTATACGGCCTAACAATAGCTCGGCATAACACGTGCAGGACGTGGTGCAAGAGTAGCTTACATAGATTTTTATCTGTTAATTATCGTAAAATCCCCTTGTAAAACAACTCAATACAACAATGACGCGTCCACGACCGGCCCATCCCCAGCGCGCACAAACATAATGTATAGGTGTACAGCATACGGGTTTATCAGGGGTGACCAAAGGTGAGGTAAGTTCGCGAGGCACGTAGAAGTACTCGAGAAATTAAAAATTCATCGCGACAACGTGGTTATTATTGTCATAAATTAGATTAGACTTGAAGTAAAATGTAAAATGTACGAATGCTTGACGTGTAGTAACTGTCATATAGGTACTTTGTTTAATGTGAAAATAATATCATATTTCTGTGATGCTCAAGAATAAATTCGTATTGTAAAATCATAATTATTCTAAAATAGCTATACAAAAATACGTTTTTTTTTTTTATAAAAAATACAATTTTTTTTGTAATCACCATACAGGGACCGCACTTTGATTACCCCTGGTCTATAAAACATATTACACGAATTTATATAAATATGTATGTATACACACAGACAACCACCTACAATTATATATGTCCGCGTGAACAAACCTCCCCTAATAACATCTATTTTATCGATGAACAGCAGAAGGTACGCCTTTAATTGCTTGCGTCTGATAGTCCTCCGATGTTTCAACACACGCCGTGAACACGTCGAAATACATAATGTTAATCTGTTTATAGCCACGTTTTCATCGTGAGAGAAGAGACTCAGAAGTCGTCGTCGGCGTCATCCCTGAGACCTACTACTGGGTTTTCTAATATAATTTCGTCATGTCATTATTATCATTATTAATAATTTCGAGACGCAATTTGCATTCGTTTGCAGATTTTACTCTCTCCTCACCACTTTAACGTATTATATATATACACCAAACGTCTCCGGGGAGATTGTGAGTTTATAATCGGATTTTTGAATTCGTTTCCACTTTGGGGTTAGACAACGTCGAATTATAATTGTGTTACCACTGTGGCGTATAAGGGCGCTTTTTAATGGGTTCGATTAGACGTCAGCAAATACATCATTCTTAAGAAAGAATAAATTATTGTTTGATACAACACTGCAGTATAAGTGCTCGATTAAAAGTAAAATATAGTAAAACAGTTCTTAAATTATTTTGTGAACATGTAGAACATTTACCTGTACATCTTTTTGAAACTGGTTGTTACAATAAATATGAACCCCGGTGAACTCTCGGACCTTGTCGAATTCAAATTTAATCTCAATCGCTTGACCATTTCTCGTATCATTTCTCCAACCAACCCATCCTTGACCTGAAAGAGTTGTATTTATTATAAATATATGATAAATTTATACTTATGATATTACAAAAATCGATTAATTAGGTCAAAAATAAATTGTAATAATAATACTACAATCGTGTTGTTAAATATTGCTATGTTGTACTGAATATTTTGATACTATTACGTACCTATATGTATGTGTTCTAATGTAACATTATGACTTTACATAGAATATTTATTTTAATAGATAAAAATAAGTACTTAACTTTCATAAATATTAATATTTTTTAAGTATAATATTTTGGTGTATAGATCAAAATAATTACATCATTTATTGAATGAAAATATGAAATAAGGTCAATGAATAATGGGCGGTAAATACATAACATTATTGCGATTAGCTAAATCGTCTGGGTATATGAATCGGAAAAAAATCAACGTTTTACCCTCTCATATAATTTGAAAATAAAATGATCGTTTACCATGGTCCATTAGGTTGTATTATTGTGGACACGGGCATTGTTGAAAAAAATGGAAAAAAAACTATTTCTATCACGCAGATCTAAAGTAAGTGGTTGTTTCTCTTTTCCTATACGAAAAAAGCTTTTATTGAATTATTCATGAAAACTAGAAATACGCAACGAACATAACGATTGTGGTTTATGGAATATTTACACCAACTTCGAAAAAACTTGTCCCATGAATATATTTTAGGTTTGAAAACTTGGTATATAATATGGGCGAGTAAGTAGTTTATTATACATTAGTTTGAACTGTGGCGCAATGTCGAACGTCAAATTCAACGACACGCAACAAAACATTTATGTATAGATATTAAATATATTAAATTTTGTTTTTAAACTGAGGTATTTTATAAATAATATTATAGAAAAGTTGTTATACCTACTATTAATTTTTTTATTAGGCTGGATGGACAAATATCAACAAACATTTTTAAATGTACGGTGTATACTAATTAGTTTTTTTACCGTTTAACTAGGTAGATAATAATATAGTACCTAAGCCAATACAATATTAATGTTTTATACAATAAAATATACATTGGATATTGATTTTTACTTTAGTTTATTTTTTATTTAAACAGGTTATATAGGTAATATAGTTAATGATGTTTTCTATTTTCATCTTTATCGAATATTTCACATACTACCTATATTAAAATTAAATAAGCAATTTATTGCGATGGTAACAACAAATAATTTATAATATCAGCATAATATCTAATAGTGTATTATTTAATATCTTTATTTATTTATTTATTTATTTTGATCATATCTTATATTTACTTAATCTCTTATTTTGATATTTTTTTTTAGAAAATTATATTTACTGTGTAAAAAACAAAACATACCTCTTTCGGTGTCATAGTATCCCATTCTAAAATTATCTTGTCCGACTTTGCCATCGGTTAATTGTCCTAGACCTCTTTGCAACTCGTCATCCCAATATCCGTCGTACGTAGAATCATAGAACTCCCATTCTGGACTGCGTTTATCACCTTGCGGCATCGAGTAACTAAGAATACCGTCTGCACACAATATATACGTACCATATTATACACCATCAATTTGAATAATAATGAATTTAGTGATATGATATGAAAATTAAAAATGTCCTTCACACGAACAATTTATTTGAGAACAATAATATATTAACGCTACTAACCTGTCCACGGGCATCCGTAGAGCTCGACTCGCATGCACACCTGTCGGGTGTGGTAGCTGTGTGGCAAGAATCTAATTTTCGACGCCCAAATCGGAGGATTCAGTTCTTGTTTGTGTTCTAAGTACGTGTTGATGTTACCGATCAGTATCTGTAAATAATACAAATTACGTTAAATCACAACCGTATATTTTATAATGACTTTCGGTAGGTGGGTGTAAATCCAAATCGAACAATCCAGTGAACGAGAAAAAAAAGCGTTCACTATAGTCTAATAATATCAAATAACATTCTTGTTTAACGTTTGTTAATAGTACTACAAATCTAGTAGATATACCTGCACCATTCACACGGCGGTTTACGATCAATTGAATACAGTGAACATTGCGTGGCGTCGTTGCTTTAAGCCGTAGCGAGATCGTTTTGATATGAAATCGAAAAATAAAGCTCTCAATACACCGAAAGAAATATAGAATGCTCGTGTATTGGAATCATTTTTGTTTACGTATAGGGTAGGTTTTCTGTACAAAATTACAGAACACTATAATAATATTATATTTAATATTGGTTTTTGTGTCTCCTTTCAACCGAGGTGTTGTAAAATATAAATATAGACATGGAACACACGGTGAATTGTACCTCCGAGAATGATCGTAGATGACCGCACGGAAAACTTTATTCGCTATAATCAATAATTGCCAGTTGGGAACCCATATTTTTCTCGAACGTGGTTATTTTTGTTCGTCCGACGAGGAGTAACGCCGGACCGCGTATTTGTTTGTACACCGACCAATGTAAATCATAATAGCGTATAGGTATGTAAAATATTGACCAAAAACATGGATTTAACTCGTTTATATTATGATCGACTCAACCGTTGATTATACGCCTATAAGAATTTATAATATAAATTATACTTTTTCTAAACTCTAACAAGGCCCTAACAAGCATTATAAAGCTAAAAATATATAGTATGCCGCTGATATTATTCCGCGTACGGTTATTTTCAACAAACATTTCGGACGAAAATAATTATTGGTGAGAATGTTTTTGCCACGACGAAATTACACGGCTATATACTTATACGAGATAGTAATAACTGTGTGGAGATTTAACGTAGGCCAGCGTTTAAAACAAACGATACAGTATTTTATAAATAAAATATACTAGATAATTGTAATTTATCATCGTTAAAATATACTATAAACCGTTAAATTTTTTACAAACGTTAAATCCAACAATCCGTTATAGTGTATTCCTACTTATAATATCTATGCATGTAAACGATTTCATTGCTGTAATTATATTGTTTATTTCTTTAACTGTACGCACGCATAAAAATAAATCACCCGACTTCGACCGCTGTAATACTGCTAGTTTGCGATAAACGATTCTATCTATACCATAATACGAGTATATTAATATTATATACTATAATACCGAATTATTATTAAAAATCACGATCGAGATATAAAAACGTATTTAGCTCAAGCATTCGCTTGTCAATTATACCTGTATATTATATACATATATATGATAAAAAACGCGTTTCACACTTTCGGGATTGTTTGTAGTTGTCCTCGCGTATATACTCGTATAATATAATATATATATATAATAAATGGTGTGTAGTGTGTATGCTAGCCGTAAAGACGTCGTCCTGAAGTGTATCTAAAAAGAAGTCGAAACGAGTTTTTTCTTCTTTTGAACTCCGTATATGTACACACAGACCTCTAGGCGACGGGACAATACGTACTCACAATAGACACATTTCACTCGAGTAGGTATCGCTCGCGCGTGTACTGTCGAACCAAATATACTTATATACATATGTATACATATTTTAGCGAGCGACAGTACTATATATCATATGTACTGCAGGGCGTCTTGCATGATCGAATTTTAACCTATATGTAGTAATGTAGTATGTGTATTGTATATACACATTAATGAGTATTTTTTCGAGAGACAATTGAGTTCCAATTCTTGACGTTTTTAACGAAATTATAATAATACGGTCGAGTTACAAATATTGCATTGAGTGCATAATAATTTCGTAGCAACAAAAATAAAATTCGAGTTATCGAGTCCCGACTGTAATAATATAATTTCAATATTTTCTTTGGCCGTGTGGCTTATATAATATCATTAGATTATATGTATATATATATATATATGAATGCTATATAACTACCATATACCTAACTATTATTTTTGTCATCCTGGTCGCTAGATTACTATTATATTACTTTACTATATTATTATGATGACGTATGCACAACACTATATAATATACTACAAAGACATACTGCAGTATATTAATAATATGTTTTGTTACGTGCGTATAGAATCCGCGACGACAACAACAACGGCGACGCAGCGGCGGATTGTTTATTAAACGAGAGTACATCTGTTACACACAGTTTTGTATTTCGCTACAGTGATTTATTACATAAAATATCATAATGTACAACCGTTCGCTGGCAGCAAAAGCTCGACACCGCAGCTATACGGCAGTACTACATATATATGCCGACTACAGCCACACGCCTTTATCCTCGTGCTCGCTCCGAAGTCCTCGTCTTCTTCACACACCCTGCACCACCATCCTGCCAAACTCTCGTAATAATAATAATAATGATTACTGGGCTTTATGAATCATTCTCGTGGCGTGGCCCGATCTCTCTTCAATATGCGCGCGGAACGGGAAACACAGCGCGCGGCAATAAAACACGATAAAATTAGCCCGGAGAGAGTTTCCTCGTCACCAGATGTTGCTCGCATGATTTAAAAGCCAGAGGGCCGTTTAATATATATATATATATATATATATAATATAACCGTATGTGCGGTGGCGGCTGCAGTATCCGTCTTTCGCAGACGTTCGAGGTTTGCGATGTCTTCTCAGCCGCAGGGCGCATCAAACATATATATATATACGAGTATATGTATGTGTGAGAGAAATCTCCGGTGGTCAAAAGCCAATTTCTGAGAAGAAAAGCGATTGTTTTATTTTTTTATATATTTTTTTAATAATGTTATATACCTATAATAAGTTTTTTTATTTTGTAAACGTTAGTAAAATTTTGAGTTATGTTACAAATAAAAATGAATCTACATCGACGTAGGAACATTTAGCACTATAGTTGTTTCAATATAAATTCACCATCATAAGAAATTTGTAACTTTTTTTATACTATTTAAACCCTATTATTATTTCAGTCAAGATTTTACTAATTAAAATGTTACTGCAGAAAAATTCAACTAAA
The DNA here is from genome assembly GCA_009835225.1 of Aphis craccivora. Classification (NCBI taxonomy): domain Eukaryota; kingdom Metazoa; phylum Arthropoda; class Insecta; order Hemiptera; family Aphididae; genus Aphis; species Aphis craccivora. The sequence continues at coordinate 7,213 of VUJU01005224.1, forward strand.
ATATTACAAACCGTATTGCACACGGTAAAGTTCGTTGTTTTGTTTTTTGTTTATTATTATTTCTCGCCGAATTTCATTAAAAGTTGCATCGATGGTAAATTAAATTAATAATATTATTTTTTGATATCGAAGTTATTAAGGAACGACGACATAACTCCTTTTGTGGTCTCGAGAATATGACCGAAATTTGATCCTTGACGACAATGTGTGCTCACTATCATGTATACGAGTTAGATTAAAAAAAAAAATCTTGCAAAGCAGTGTCTGTATAATCATCAGCGTATGCGGGACAGCATGTATTTAAACTTGTGGACGCGATGACGCGGAGGGCAGTTGTAGGTCGTGACGTTCTCACGATGTTCATCTCTCTATCTCTCTTATTCTCTAGTCTTTGCGAGTTTTAATTGGGACGAAAAGCCGAAAACAAATAATGATTATAATATTGTGTTGAACTCGACTATCATAGGGGTCAGGTAATTTAATAATAGCGAGCACGTATCTCGAAGACTTGTTGGCCATCGGAAGGAAGAGCGAAAGACGCATGGCAGTTAATACATAATAATATGCACCACGTAGGTATAGAGTTATGTTATATTATCCGTATTACGTGCGGTAATAGTAAGAAATATTCAGAATTCGATTTCACGAGACTAAATGAACAGAAATTAAACAGAAAATCCCTAAAAATAGGTATTTTAAATGCATCTCCAAAATTGGTAGCTAACATTAAAATTAATAATTAATAAATATTAGTCATAAGAATTATTATGATCCGATACGATCTTATTTGTTAAAATTACCGATTATAAAATATATTTTTTAATTTCACACAACTAAATATGGAGTCTGTTAGTTATTTTTCTTAGAAACTTATTTATTCTTGTTCGCCTGACAACACAGCACTATCAAATAATTCAATCGAAATATTATTATTAAATGCGTTTCACCGCTAATGGAAAAGACAGAATCGAATATCGACCTATTTTGAATTTTAGCGTAAACAAGATATTCTAAACATGATATAAATTTACAATATTAAAAAAATAAATAATAATCATGAAAAAACCGTATTGTTATACTATGATTACAGGTTAAAAATGCACGTTTTAAAGTCGTGTATTATTTTAAATTTATAACACTATAGAACACAGCGTACCGATATTAATATATTATAGTATTGGCTATTAAAAAAATTAGCCCGAAACTGCCTCGTGTATCATGATAAAAATATTTTGTACATTATTGTGTATTTGCACTAAGAATGAAAATAAGGTGAACAACAACAGACAACAATTCAACAACATAGATTTTTACACTCTTCATTAAATACGAGTTTCGAAAAGTCCTGAGGCTCAGAATTAACTAGGGTTGTCGATGAATCGATATTTACTACAGTTGAATACTATGTATGTCGATGTATGCGCGTATAAATTACGAGTAAAATAATAATTTTTATAAATATTATGATAATGACGTTACTTAATATATACTACACAATATACACCACGCAGCTATAGCTGTTATATATTATATTCTTATAGTCGAATAGGTGTGCTCACTGTGTACGCGATTTATTTCGTATGGCTGTAAGGTAAAACTCATTAAAATCAAAAATCAAACATCAGATAATTGGAAATTCGGTATTTGAAAACTTTGTGCATTACAGTAGGTATCTATATCTATATTTTATAATATATACAATTATAGATGTATAATATTGTGGTATTTTGACGGTCGTGTGGTGAAACGTGTATATATACCACATAATAATAATAATAATAATAATAATAGTAATATTTTGTATATATTCGAAACGAATGGCGTAATATACATATATGTATTTTTACGGCGATGCCAAACCGCACAACCATCAGCGAACACACCCGGACCTACCGTTCTACGATCTGCAAATATATAAGTATATAACACTAGTATATTACACTAGTGTTATAATATACGATGATGTTATTTATTTGGCGTTATTATTATTTATATTGCGAGTGCATAAATAGTATTTCGTTTTACTTCCTTGCTGCCGATCACTCGCCAAATAATAATAATAACATTATACTACCTATTAATCGGTCGGGGGTAAACGAGTGGGTTCGAATAAATTGGCCGCGACTATAGAAAAACGAGCGAACGAATCCCGTGTGTGTGTGTGTGTAATATAGCACTTATTAATATTATATAATATATAGAGAGAGAAACGCATGTTCTCCTATCGGATAATAATATAATATTTAATTGTATTATATACGGCAATAGAGATACAATCGATTATATAATAATAATTAATATCAGATAAGATACATAACACCTTTAACACAATAAACATAATAAATTAACAACAACGTTTTGTCAAATGTGCGACCAGGTTGAGAGAAATATCGAAAAATGTAATTACTATGTAATAAAGTGTTATATCGGATCGATTTCGTAAAGTTAAATATTTAAATTTGTAGCATAACATTCGTCGCATCGATATTTTGTACGCGGACCCGATCACATGGGTCATTCGTAGCCAGTAGTTACAGTAGTTATTTGTCGTTTCCTGCAGTAGGTACAGTACAATAAATTATGTACAATAACGATGTAATGTATATGTGGTACCTACACATCATCGTCGTCCACAATGCGTATGTTTAAAATAAATAATACATAGAATATTTTGCTAACAAAATTTCGGGTATAAACCATACGTTTTTTTTGCCCATCGTATCATAGGTCGCTTAGATCCACATTCATAGGTAAAATGGGGCTATTCCAACGAAAGATTGCGGTCGAATGGTAGGTAATTTGTCGTAAGAACGAGCAGGACGCGGCACATTCAATTACTAAGGTACTCACATCTTGTTATTTCATGTTATTTTTCTTTTCTCATCTCATTCATGCCCTGTCCATACTAACACGCGCAAGTCAATTTTTGTGCATTAAAAAATAATTGTTCGGATAATTATTAATCTTTTTAAAAATGTATGTTATCATATTTTCATAATGTGTATATTACAGCGATGTATAAAATATATCGAATATTGAACCAATAGATAATTTATATAAGTGTTTAAAACTAAGATCAGAAAAAAGATTGGAGGATGGGTATTCTCCATAACGCCAATCTTAACATTTTCATTTAATGATTATAGAATGTAATAATATAATATATACATTTATCATATAAAACTACTCAAATGAACCAATATAACTAAAATGTTCTCGATTAAATAATTACTTGACTTACAGCTTTAGAACACTGTGTAAATTATATAATACATAAGATAGGTACGATACAAACATTTTTTTTTCAAAATTAATATCATACCTTTACGAACGATAAATTGCATGTTGGTAGAGGTGTTTATATAATATAACATCTATACCTGCGTAGCATTTCATATCTACCTACGTTGGTTTCTTTATTTTACGCCGATCACTAGATCTGAGTTAGCGTGTTTTAGACACATGCCAGTATAGCCACCGGAACGACTTATAATTATTATTTTTAATTAAAATAATCATTGTTAATTACCTTGATAGCCGCTGTGTTGTAGGTACGCTTTGTACATCTTGCGAAACAATAAGGGCGTTGTAATACCGTTTTGATTTGTATATCACGCCACCACGTATATACGCGTGACGTGATTTATATTTAAAACCAATCTGATAAACCCGATATAGGTAATATTATAAAAAAAAAAATATAATTTTGTGATATTTTTCAGTATAAAATAATGATTTTGAATATCTTTCCGTGTACGCATGAGGATTAACATAATTGTTTCTAGAGGGTGGAAAAAAATCATTATAAAATGTTAGTATTATATTTTGTATGCGTTCTATATACTCAGGAGTCTCGTAATTTATTCCTATTTTAACTGTAACTTATAGATATACGATACACGAGAAATGGCTAATGATACACACGTACAACGCGTTTTAATTGTTAGCTTATCAACCTAGCGAAAATCGTTGGCAGTATAATAATAAACTTGACTATACTTTTCTTCTTATTTACTTACTGGCCTCGTTATAAATAATGGTTTGTACCTACTTGAAAAGTTGAACTTAAAAAATATTAAATATAAAAAAAAGAAACATGAAAGTTTCAAGTGGAAAACCGTGCATCCACGCAAATACAAACACGAAGGGAAATATTAATAACTTACAACTCGGGAAAAAGGAAAGTTTACTTGAAGTTTAATTAATCACATTGCTGAATGTGAACAAAATAAAAAGGTACGCCTCTTTGAGTATTTAATTATTTTACGTATTTTTTCGTCTAAACATTAATTACGATTTCATTGAAAACACAAGCGATATTATTTTTGTACAAAATGTTAAATCATTGCAATATATTATTGAAAAATATTGCAAGGGGAAAAATCCATTAATGTTTCTGTTTGTTATTATACAAGCAACGGTGTTTGTCATTATATCAACGAAAAAGAAAATAATAATATCGCAAGAAAGAAATATATTAAATGAATAATGGAAAAAGAAAAAAAATCGTGGAACGTTATTAAAAAAATAAATCAAAATAAACTTATTTTTTGTTTTTATTTTGTTAAATGCTTACTAAAAAACCATTATTATAATAAAATATAACTATTTTGATTAAACAATTAGAAAAAATGAAACACGCCATTCTGAGTAATAAATAACAAAATTATTCGTTGAAGTTTATAAATATATACATATAAGGGAATAGGGAGATAAAAAAAAATTAATATGGCAAACATAAATTTTGTACGATGGACGAAAAAATTCGGTATCGAAAATTTGCTTTGAACCGAACTCGAAAAATTATAGTATGTAGGTAATTACGAGAAACGTTGAAAAAAAAACTTGTTGCGTTTAATGAAAAAACAATAGAACAAGAGTTTACAAATTCCATTATGATAATTAGACATTGTTTTAATCGTTGTACGGACAAAACACTAACTACAACAAAACAATCGTAATAATAATAATCTGTGTAATTCCATATTTGTTTTTTTCTTTGCAGCATTGTTCATTTTACATATTAATGCTAACCGTGTTCCCGCGGGTTTAACACACTGCCGTTTAACAGCCCGTTTTATTCGATTCGCCGGTAATGTACGAGTTGTGTGTTATTAAACTGAACCCCCAGATCTCTCGTAGTAGGGATAAAATCGCTAGGAAAACCGAGTTGAAAAAAAACATCAAATAATTTTCTGAAAGATCACGTGTATGCACGCCTGTATATACAATCTCTTATATTATTATATAGGTCTCCATGCACTTGCAACTCCTTTCTTCTTTCCTACCATTTTCACACGTCATCATACGGAGGATATTATGGCAGAAATAGTCTTACCTACATGTGCTGTTTACAAATAAACAAATAGTGAAATACAGTACTATGCGCATATAGACCGCGGCGGTGACGGGTTGCAAGAGTGTGCAATGTGCACTGAGAACACAATATAAAATATACATACATGTAGCAGTTGCAGCTCCGTGTCATTAATCTCTGCGAAAGGTTGTTAGCCGTTCTGTCGTGTCGAAGGGAAGTACGAAAAAAAAAATATAAATTATATAAAAGCGATTCACTCGATCAGAAAAGAATACTGGGGGGGGGGGGCTAAGATTATATACACATATTGTATATTATAATGATACCAGATAGTCTATATGTATATATGTATTGACGAGAGCCCGTGCGGCGACCACACACACACACACACACACACAAGAGTAATGATTTCGTTGATCTCTTTAACCCGACGACGATACACTTGTGTTGTACTACTACATAAGTATTATACAAGGCACAGTGTAATGTTAGACAAGCGTGTGCCTTGTGTGTGCAGTCGGCGGAGTGTATCATATTAATATATTATATCTATTGATCGACGGCCGTATTCACGTACGCACAAAAGTTGCGATTGTGAATACCTACTCAATCATTTACACATTTCGCCCCCGCTCGTCCACACGTCATAACGCGAAATGCTGAATTTTGTTTTTAGAACCGTTCCCTAGCTATATTATGTACAGCGGATCCCAGTCTTCTAATAACATTTTGAGTACTTATATACCTATCTATTCGATCTGGATACGCGAATTACAACGTCTTTCGATAATATCCTGCACATTCATAATAACTCGTGAGGTGCGGGTCAACGAGAAGAGCTGCACTGATCAGAGCATGATGCGGCATAATATTAGATATAAAATAATAAGAGCAAACTAAATGATAATCGTGACGAGATAACACAATAACATTGGAGATTAGGTTTCGATACTTTGTTTATATTGTAAAGATATTGCTGTTGTAGGTGTTTTCAATAAAATATTAATAAATCAAATGTTTGTTGTGTTTATATAGTGTATAGTTCTTTGGAACTGTAAAAAAAAAAAATTATAATTTTAAATTGTTCAATTTTATTTTTAAGAGATTAAAACTCTGTAAGACGAGACAAGCGGTTTTTCACTACTATTTATTACTACTACTTTTTACCTACCTAATACCTATATAATATATTATAAAATAGAATATATATAGTATTATTGATAAGAAAACATAACAACACGTCATACATTTTTGGTTAAATCCTTTATACGTTTTTTTTTTTGCACCATACATAAAGTGAATCCGTGTCATGTAAGCTTTATGTCCCCAATTGACATGGTTAATTTAATAAAAATGCAATTGATATAGACCTTTAAAATATATAATTACAATGCAACTACGTTTTTTAATATTCTATAGTAGGCATTGTATTTGTAATTAAAATAAAAAAATATTATAAGAGGTATGTCTAAAAAAAATTAATTACAAAATACTGAAATATCAATTAAATTATACTTAATTATGTATAATGCACTTATTGAAAGCTATATGTAAGTATACATGAGAATAGAAACAATTTAATATTTAACGTTAGCACTTTGAGTCTGAAAGTCACCAAGTAAAGGTATTTATAACGAGTAAAATAAACGAAATTTAATATTAAGTGTATATTCTCATACTTTGAAGTTACAAAGAAGTTTCTACTATATTACTTGAAAAAAACAATGTAACTGTTATCATATTTGATATTATGCATAATTGTATATAAATGCATTTTTATCTTACAAAAAACTTATTAAATTCAACTATATATTGTTATATTATAAACATTAATACAAAATTGTTTATAATAAAAAAGAAATTACATTTCATAATTGTGTTGTTCTTTTTGATATTTTTTGCTTTATTTATTAAACTACTTATTAGTGCAGTTCAGGCACAATATTTATTTATGGGACAACAGTTTATTTTTAAATTGACAGTAAGAATGATTAATATTAACAATTGCAAATTTTCAAATAATAATATTCACATAATACAAGTAAAAACCACTCCACGATCTTCGTTCTCGGCGTAGTGGTTATAAGCTAT
>VUJU01005225.1:0-14620 GCA_009835225.1 Aphis craccivora
AAACCAAAACTTCTATTTGAACATTTGATAAAGGATAAAGTATCTTCCAAGTTTTTACGAATGATATGAAACTTTTTATTTTTATCAGTACGTATGTATACCATTTTACTAAATCAATAAAATACAGTAAATATAACATCTTTAATCTTTATCAAGAAATTTGAAAATTAAAAATATATTTATATTTTTTTAATTACCTCAATATTATATTATATTAAATAATTAAATATACACCTTTTTTTTTTTTTTTAGTCTTCCGTGTTGTTTTGTAAAGATGGAAACTTTAAGAAGTTCCTTATTAAAAAAGTTCCTGTTGTCGGGGAAAAATATTTACCTTCAATTTGTGGTTTCAATGGGTATGCACATACAGTTTTGGCCATAATGTTTAGATTTATCATTACACCTTCAGTAGTATATGACAGGTAAGTCGTGCTATGGTCTTATAATATTTAATAACTGCATAAATATAATCACATTTTGTTTGTAAAAATAAAAACGTAAAATGAATAGATAAGTTTAATTCAAAAAAGGTATGTTTTAGTCTTGAAGTCTTTGAAAAATAATTGATTGTTATTGTTATAAATGTTGTATATGTGTCAGAGGTAATATAAATAAATATCAATGATGTTACAAACCCTGATTTTTGAGAATAAACTTTTAAACAATTCCCAAAATTCAAAGAGATTATTGTCACAATAAAATTATAAAAAAATTAAACGAATATGTTATGTTTGCAATTATAATAGTTCTATTTTAATTAATTTTTATCGTTCTCGATCATATTTTATGATTTTCAAACGAAATTTTTTGCAGATTTCTAATTTGGTTAAAATGTTCTGATAGTTTTCTGAAATATTATAATTTAAATGAACCACCGAATTTAGAGTTTTTAGTTTGATTCGGTTCAAAAATGAACTATTTGTAACATTGTTAAGCTTTTTTTTAGTGTATTATTTACTGAATTTACTTTAAGAACAAATACTGAAATTAAGACTTGTTTAAAATATTTTAACAGTGTAAATAGGTACACCGTTTCATCTATATATTTATATTTATTTTTAAATTTTAAATTATGAGTAAAAAATATAAATATGCTTGTATAGTTGCATTTATAATAAAAAAATAACTATATTCACAGAATAGTGCTTTAGCTACTATATTTTGGCAGTTTAAGCATTTAACTTGATTGTTTTAACCAATTTTTGGATGGTTAGTACCTATTATAAGTTCTAAAAGACGGTGTGTCAGTACTTAGTATTTACGGCCTATACGGTACTGACTAAGTAGACCAAAGCACTGTCTATCATTTAGGTACTTAGAACTTATACCAGTATATACTTATATAATGCATGTATGCTTATTGTCCATATAATATTTTATTTAGAGAAACGGCATAAGTGCATACCTATATAATATACGATGAAGCCATGTGGCATGTTTCACGTACGAGATCACGTGTTCCAAAAACCTATACCCTACCATAACAATAACATAATATTTTTATAAGATATAAAACTAATAATTGATATTTAAAGTAACAAAACAAGAGTTCTTCAATAGTTTCACAAATTATTTAGTAGTTTAGTGTATACTGTACTGTTTGGAATGATGGAGAGTTGAGACCTATAGTCAGTTTTATATAATTTGGAAGTATATTATATTGGTTATGTATTATGATTTACAACGACTACATTAGCAAGTAAAGAATAAAATTTATAATTTTTTTAGCAGAAAATATTTAGCTGGAAAAATCAAGAGGTAGAAAGAGGAGTGACGGTCAAATATTAAATATACAATTAAATTAAATTGATAGAAAAAAAAAGTTACAACTTGATAAAAAATAAATAGAGTAATAAAATAATAATAATTAACTGATTTTAATTATAATTATTAAAAATTAAAAACATAAAATAAATTTAATGATAATTTTGATTACGTCTTATTTGATATAGTAATATAATATAGTTGGTAATATACAGTGGCAAAATCGTTGGGATTTATTTATTTATTCCAGAACAAAGAGGGTACTTTCCCCTTTTCTTTTTATTGAATTTTTTTTGGAGACAAAATAATTTTTTGTTCCTCTCCAGATATGAAAAATAAGAAATTTTTAAAACTTTTAAAATACAATGAATTTAAAATTTATAACATTTACACACAAAAAAAATTATTGCATATAACTTACGAGTCATTTATTTCATGTTTCTCATATTGATACTAGTTATTTTTTTCAAACAGGATATTATTATAACACCATTTTTATGAACTTTTATGTAGGTATATAGTCATATTATAGGTACAATTTGTTTCTAAGCCATAAAATGTATTTTAAGATTTGTATAAAAGCAAAAAATTAGGTTATGGTTTCAATTTTGGTGAATAAATAATTTTGTTCTCTCCACCATACTCATAGTAGGCAATTAATTGGTAATTAATAATATTATAAATTATAATTTACTGTGTAATAAATGCATTTATTTATATACTAAAACAATAACCTTTTATCTCAGATAAACTTAATGTGTTAATAATAATTATTATGTTTTACTATACAATTCTATAGAGAAATCTTGACATTAAAGGACGGCGGTCAACTCGCTATAGACTGGCTGTATCCAAAATATAAAGGTCCACAGAATTTAGTCACTGTAATCATACTCACTGGAATCACAGGCGATAGCCAATCTGAATATGTCAGAGAAACAGTTAACGAGCTGTTTGAAAAAGGCTATTGTTGTGTTGTTTTTAATTACAGAGGCAGAGGAGGTGTAAAACTGAAGGTAAAATTAAATTTTAAATCTAAGTAAAGTATAACAATTTCAACTTTCAAAGTTTTATCATACGTTTTTTTTTTTTTGAAAGACGAAGATAATACATGCAGGTGCAATGTCCTCTTAATTATAATGTGTGAAAATAATAATAATATACAAATACTTACATTTAATTCATAAATCATAAATATTATTAATATTATAGAGCTTTAAAAAAAAATAGTTTTAATTAATTTCATCAATTAGGAAAAAAAGACTATTCATGAAAAAAATTGTATTTATGAATTAAGATTAGTTTAATAACTTATTAAATTTACTTTGGTTCTATAAGTAAAAAGTATCACAATAATAATATAATAATCAATAATGATTTATAATAACTTTTTTGCTGGAAATATCTTATTGCCAAAGATTCCGTTCAATTAAGTTAGAATATTTATTTAATAATAATATATTAATAAATATTTTTTTAAACAATTGCATTTTTTCTTCTTCTATTAATAAATCTATTTTATAAATCAAATTTTGATGGTGTTAAAATTACACTCGTTACTCATTTTATATATTATAAATTTGAAACTCATACCTCGCTAGTATGTCCAACCTGTACGTTTGGCCCAAATAATATATTTATCATAAAACTACTTTTTTTTGTGTACTCGTATATACCTACTCTTATTATGATGTGCTCAAATTAATTCGACTTTAATGTTATAACGGCTGCCTATACCCAACGCCGAGTATGCATTGTTTCATCACTTATTAGTTATTATCTACTGCAAGTATCAATATACAATTTTCATTTAAAAATGATTACATTGTTTAACAAAAGTAGGTACTTAACCTCTCTTAAAAAACGTGATCCATTACACCCTCTTAGCGACAACTAGTTTTATTAGTTATAAAACCTGAACCCTTTAAACGGCAATCATGCTAAAATCGTCGGATCCCAAACGGCTCCCGTCTATTGTTTGCTTATTTCCAAACGGCTCCCGTCAAAAAAAGTCTAACAAACAGGTAAATACCTAAACGGCTCCCATAGAAAAAAGATTAAATTAAAGCTCATTCATGTCAGTACACTTAAATTTTTAAAAGAACTAGAGTTCATTAGCAGTCAAATTTTCATCTAGTGAAATAACACGTATGGATTATATAAAAAAAAATATGTCTAAATAGATGCCTAATGTATGATTTCTTTTTTTATATATCTACTTATTCATGCATTTTTTAACACTAAAATTTAATATTATTTTAATGAAAAATTCACAACATATGATTTTTCAGTATAAGTTTTATAATTTACTAAATTACACCGACAAAAGTTTAACCACGCCTTTTTTGAGACAGTTTTAAGTCTGTACTCTGTATAAAATGAAAATTAACTTGTGATGTTAAAAACCGGAGCCGTTTGAAAATTTACCTGTTCGTACAACATTTTTTGACGGGAGCCGTTTGGAAATTGATCTTTTTGTAAAACGGGAGCCGTTTAGGAAAATGGGAACCGAATGGGCTACGACCGCTAAAATAGGTATCAAATACATATTATTCCATTCTCCCCGACTAAGTATAATATATTATCAAGTTTTAAATCATTAAAGAGTAAAGACCTATTGAATTTCCACAGACTGCTCGAACGTACTCGGCGACCAACATCGAAGACCTAACTGAAGTGCTGAAACACATTAAAACTAAACGGCCAAATAGTCCGATTGCCGGCATAGGATTCTCAATGGGAGGGTAACATTGTCGTCGTCATCCTTGCCACGGTCACAGTAGTTGTAATATACACACTATAACCGAGAACGAACGTACCGAAGGTACCAACAATGTTTGTTTGAGTGTGTCAAAAGAGTTTCCAAAACTATGTTTTGATGTTGATTTTTTTTATGATGGTTTGATACCTATGATTTTGCGAATTCTGTCGCATGTGCATGTGCTACTTTTTGATCATACTGGAGACAGTAAAATCTATGATTTTTTTCAGGATATCAAGATATTTTTGGAGTATTTTTACAGTGTACTCTTTGTATTCATCTTTGTATTACCTAATTGTGCTTGTGATACGATTTTTTTCTGCGTTCAGTGTTTTAGTATTTGATTTAGTATTGTACGAACTATTAACTATATAAGTAATCAAATTTTAAAAAAACCATATCTAAAGGTTTTAGTACGTCATTTAAAACTAAATAAACATTTTATCACTCGATTTAATAGAACAAAGAACAATCGATTATTTTAATATTTAAAAGTGAGCTTTATACTTACAATTTATTATTTATTGTAGGTATCATCCATTTGGCCATCACTTTTTATCGATTTTTCTATCTTTAAATAATAATATCTAGTTACGCGTGTTTTCGGGTCATACACTTTATACTTAATAATTTACAATATGAAAATTGAAAAGCTACTAAAGTTGAAGGAAGTTATAGAGGATACGTATGCACATAGTTACAAAAGTATTTACATCTATTTAATTATTTTAATTTCAAAGTTATAACTTTTAATATTTAAATTAACAGTATATAATCTGTGTTTATTCATTATATTTGTATAAGTTGCTTTGAATTATGATTTTAAAAAAACACATTAGTTGTATTAAAACAACTTTACTTTTTTAAACCTTTATTCTTTCTTATTTGGTAAATATTAATTTCTGTTATTTTAACTTTAAATTTAAATCGAATGAGTAATTAACTAATAACTAATTATCAAATAATAACTGCAGTCGATATAAGATTCTAGATTTTTTTTGTAAAGAATGGTCAAAATGGTTCTTTTGATAATAAACACACATTATTTTAAGGATGGAAAAAGATCAGGGTAAAATATAAAATGTTTCTATTTTCTTAATTTTCTAAAAAAAAATTTTTTAAACAATATATCTACTTAATTTTCAAATATTTAAAATATTATGATTTTATAATGATTGTTAGATAAATCATTTGATTAAGTTTTTAAATTTATATTTTAAGTTAATATTGTTTAAAATACCTAATCAAAGTTTGTGTAAAATTGACTAATTAAAACGTTATTTTTTCTAAATAGTAATATTTTCTGCATGTGTTTGATATTATATTGACAATTTTTTCTTTGACTGAGGGATATAATAAATTAATTAAAAAACCGGCAACCATACCGATGACTGTTTCTTATTGGTACGTTCTTTCTTGAGCATATTGTGTAGTTAGAAACTTCCACCTTCGCATGAGTTGACGTTATTATGATATTTTTATTCATTGCACTATTTTATTAACAGAACATTACTGGGAACATTTTTAATGTCATCTGAGCAAGAGAAAAACAAACACTTGGTCACGGGAATACTAATTTCAGTTCCATGGAATGTAAAACAAGCCTGTAAAAATGCAGAAAGTTCTTGGTTGATGCGAAAAATGGGCGAAAACTTGGCCCACCATTTACGTAGTGTCGTCGTTAAGTAAGTAATATTAAAAGTAGGACATTTATCGGAAATACGAAGAGTATACAGTACCCCAAATGGCTTCGAAAGTGTATCATTTGCAAATACTGCAAACCAATTGCACAAATTCATAATTGATGGCACTTAGATAACAACATCTTATGATAATTAATAATTATTAATTATTAATGAACTTTATTTTAGAAACAAAGATGTTATTTTCAAACAAGATAATGATAGATCGTTGGATTACAACATAATTAAACAGGTATGACTCTAGAAAAGACGATACTTATTGATTTAATATTGTGTTCTTGGAAGTTGATAATGTATACTTAATATTAAATATAAAACTAATGTTTTAATAAAACATAAGACAACTATAAGACACTAATCATTATGATCAATAATAATTTAATTATTTAAATATTGAACTAAATAGAACAAGAATAAATGAACACAATAAAATTATATTATATTAATATTAAGTATATTGTATATTATACTACTTTAACTTCAAGTTTTAATTTTAAATAAAGTTCTATATTACTTGTATTAAATTTTTAAGCTGTAATATAGTATATTCGCGTTTTATATCATAATGCAAATAATATTATTAAAATTAAAAATTAAAATATAGTGTTGGATGATGTTTGCAGTGTAACACTATTCGGGAGTTCGATACAGCTTACACTATTAAAATATTCAACTACTCCAATGTATATCACTATTACGAGGAAGCGACACTGAGTAACAAACTTCATCTGATCAACGTACCGTGTCTGTGTTTAAGTGCCGCGGACGATCCTTTTCTTTACTTTAGAGGTATGACATATATGATATACCTACCTATAGTTAATCAAGATACAAAGTGCTTAATAATGTTTGTCCTTGTACGTCAAATTCGCTCGCCGACCAATTATTATGTAGTTACTCCTCTATTCGCTTTTAGTAACTTAAGTTCCCACAATTATACTTGAATGGGGAATAGTAAGTTCCTACACTAGAGTATAGCATGGTAAAAATTACATACCTACGTTAATTCAGGCGTGTCTGACCCACGGCCCGCGAGATTATTCTAACCGGTCAGTGATTTTATAAAAATTAGAATGTATAGATATAAAATAAAAATTACAATTTGAAAAAATGCATTTATTTTAACAAGCTTTTAATAATTTCAAAATATTGTACAATTTTCATTTTAATTATTAAAATTAAACAGAAAAATGTACAATAAAATGTTCTTTTTATCGAAATGAATATAAAAATAACCATAATGAAGTATATACGACCTGCAGTATAAATATAAATTTTGAATGTGGCCCGCAAGTTGAAAAAGGTTGGACACGCCTGCGTTAATTCCTACATAGTACATAAGTACTTATGTGTAAGTTTTCTTACATGGAAAAAGGTATATAATATTATGTTAGTTCCTACACAACGGAAGATAGGTACGTGCGTTAATTTCTAAAGCACACACGAGTTGCCTCCCGAAGTTAAAAAGTTCAATAATTTTTTTTAAGAATTACCTCACTACACACCCTAAATTTTATCATAAACGAAAAGGATATACTAGTTACCTCCTAGGCTCCTAATAGTCTGGTAATAAATATATAAGTGGTTCCAAACATTTTCAATCATTATATATATCAAAATAAGTTTGTAATTTGAAAGACGTAATTTATGACTTTAGTTATATTTGATATGTGATACGATTATATCTATACGACTAAACATTAAGATAATATACTCTTTTGTGTAGTGATAACATATAATGCATATCAGATCTGAGCCAGACTATAGTAGATATTAACGTGATCTAGTAACGTTTAGTTGATTTTTAACACTTGTTCTCGTTGTACGATATTAATTATTTTACAAATGTATATTATTCATTTTTCAGCTCAAAACCAATGCATGCGAATTTTTCCATAGTAAATTTAAATGTTATTTTGGCTCTCCGCATCCTAATATAATAAATTTATTGAAGTTTTAAAAATAATTCAGACTGAGACTGTACTTTTAATACAAAGTTCTAATAAGCCTAAAATACATGGACGATTTAAAAATTTCTCAAAATAATTTTCATTCATACTCAAATAAAAAAGCTGAATGAAAAAAAAATATCGAATTTTGAGTACCTACAAATACTGGCTAAAAAACATAAGCCTAAGCAATGTCAAAAATAATATTAGCATACATTTGTTTTATTGATTAATTTTATGTGCTACTTCCTATTTTGTTTGACTTATTGACTTAATTTATTATTTTTATAGTTTTGTAATTTTTGTATAACTATTGTATATTATTATATCTAATTCTGATATTTTTAATTATAATAAAACATAAAATAATTGGGTTCATAACATAAGAAATGTCTATTATTTAATACATATAATATTAATATATTATATTACATTAAGTATATTTTGTTAATTTTATAAATTCGTCTATTTATGTGGAATTTTTTAGTGAAGTTTATGAACTTAATTCTAAACGGGAAGCAACTATAGTGTGGAAATTCTTGGGAAGAAACTCGTATATAATTAGAAAATACCCGGTCATCGGAGGCAACTAGTGTATATTAACTTTTTTATTTACGATAAGGATGGGAGGTAATTCGTATATTTTGAGAAGCAATTAGTATGCATCGAATTCCTACACGGTAAAAAATTCTATTATATTAAACTGTATGACAGTATCGTATGATATAACTGATAATATCAGATTGATGATTTATAAATTACATTATAATAATTAATGTAATACTTATATTGAATTATTATATATAATAATATATTATGCAGTTTAAGAACTTACGTAAACTGCGCCCAAATTACCTTTTTTTTTTTTGTAAACTGCGCCAGAAATTTTATCTATGATAAAAAGGTATAATGAAAACTGCTCCAAAAATTTTATCTATGTTAAAAAGTAAAGTGTAAACTGAGCTCCACTTATTAACTAATTAAAGTCTCTATGATCGAAATTCAAATAGAAATATATATTAAACTAAATAATATAAACGTACCCTTTTAATACCAAAATTCTAAAACAAAAATAAAACTACGAAAAGTTACAAAATTTTACCCGGGCGCAGTTTACATGTGTGATTTTGTGTTTACCTGTATTTGGGGGCAGTTTACAATCGCCGATTCTATCGTGCAGGAACTATCATGTGTATTTTTTTACCTGTTAGGTCTCGTATACGAACTTTTACCCACTTGAATAATTGATTTAAATTATTAAATCCTCCTAAAAATTATTATGCATTATATTTTGTAATGATAATAACGGTGTTTATCTGTATATACGAGTAATAGAATTTATTTCTAGTTTCCGGCTTATAAAACAAATTATTTCGACCTCTCTCCGTCTTCGGTTGCTTTCCCCCAATTGTAGGTTTTCAAATCTACAGCTTTTACATTTCTTCCACTACAATCATCTGGACTTACCTAACAGTTTTTTTCCAATTGAATTTTCTTAAATTACTGTTTTTATCGCGAAATCACCTTTCCATCAGGTATATCCGGACCATCACGTCAATTACCGTGTCGTAATTTACTTTGAGATACTCGTATTATATGTGGTTTACTCTACTCGCCGTTATGTGGGTCTCACTACTTCGACATGGGTTATATAACCACTTTTTAGTATTTTAGATTCCAGTAATTTTAGCCTTAATTCTTTTGTTTTTATCTGAGCTCGAGTATCGGGCCATATAGGATAACTGTAAGTGGAGCCAAAGCCATTAATATTTCAACGTTTAAGTTTTTAGATATGGTTCCGATTCTTATAAGAGAGTTGTAACTCCAAAATAATATTTATTTAACATTTGTGACTTTGTTGGCGCCTCTGTATTTAGTTAATTTAGTTCATTGTCTCTATCCAATGATATAAATAGGAAAAAAAGGTAATTTTCGGGTATTTACTGCTTTCGCGGCTTTGGTGAGACCTGTGTAGCTATATTTATTTATTTTTTAGTTACTCTAAATAGTAACGAGGGTAGTTTATAGATATTTATTTACATAATATCGATGTGGTACATATTACTATGTGAACAAAATATGGCATCATATTAATAGATGTTATATATTATTATATTAATATTCGAAATTATTGTTATATATTTTATATTACAGACATACCCGTGAACGAAGCCGACGAACACGGAAATTTGGCTATCTTAGTGACATCTTGTGGTGGTCATGTGGGTTACCTAGATACTTTTTGGCCATTCACGAATAATAACTTTATGTTGAAGCTCATCCAACAATATTTCGATGCGATTATGGTAGACAAGAATTATGAGAAATTTGTTAACCTTTAAACTGTTTGTTTTTTTATATTTATTAAAAAATAATATATCATAATATATTAGTGTTGTACGTAAATTAAAAAAATAAAATTGTATACGATCAATGATAATAATCATTGCTGGTAGTATTAGTGTTTTTTTAAATATTGCTATAGATTTAAACTGTTTTGTTGTATGAATTTTGAATCGAAAATGTCACTAAGGCGTTTTGAGCGAAGTTTTAAATTAAAAACATTTTATTACTTCGTTATTGTTATTAATAATTGAGATATGGATAAAGGGTATATTTACACACAATAGGTATAGAATACATTTCGAAATTTCGAAATTGATAAATTATAAGAATATTATCTGATAATATATTTAAATGAAGGAATAATATTTTTTTTATAAGAAATAAATTATATAGCTACCTGCGTTATGTTAACATTATAACTTAGTTCGTTTCTAGTCCCTACTCCCCTTCCTATATATTCTGAAATTCACAAAATTCAACGAGAGAAAAGTTATTCTCCATTTAAGTTTATTACTATATTTTAATTAAAAATGCATGATTTAGTTCTATTATTATCATCATAGAAATACTTATTTTTAATCATTTGCCTATGTATACCTATTTATTACAAATTATAATTATATATGTATTTCACAATAACAATTTATTGCAACAAAATATTAATATTAATTATTAATATATTTTATTATTGAATTGTATAAGTATAAGTATAAAAATATATAATATTAAATGGTATATATATTTATGTATTATGCATGTTTTTTCTTATTAGGACACTCAGCCTCTGGCATACAGCAGGCTAACAATTTGTTTAATTTAGGTAAGTATCTACCTATGTATTATTTTGAACATTTTTGTTTCTTAAAATAACATTACTTGGATATACATACAATTATACAAATAGGAACAAAAATTAACAAATCATGTAAGTATACCAATTTAATTTTTAATTTTCAATATTATTTATACTATACATTCTAGTGTTATTATTATTCATTATTACAATCAGTATAATATTTACTATACGTATATTTTTTATTTGCTTGAACTTGTTTGAAAACTATAAGAACAACTATTACGCCAATTTATACTAGTTGTTAATAATAGTTCTTCATATTCATCTAGAAATATAATAATAAGTATCATATATTTTTATTTTGTAATAGTTAAGTTTGCTTTAATAGTCTATAATAACAAATAAGTAATTATTATTGACCCTGGTTTTTTTAAAAGTTATTTCAGGTTGATTATTATTGAATAACAACACATTTATTTGGGTTAGGTTACACTATTAAACAGGTTAAACAAATTTTTATACCTATATACTTTTAAAGTTTGAAAACAGGACAAGCAAAATACAAATGTATTATACGACTATAGTACAAAAAAAAAAAAAAAATTAAAATTGGACATTGATTAGTATAATGATTGAATATTTAAATTTGAATGTATTATAATATATTAAATAATATTTACAAGTATTATATTGGTATATACCTAAATATTGTAGTACTTATATTATCGACTGAATCCATCAAAATGATTTGTGGTCAATTTCATCATTCAATAAAGAGAGGAATGTTATACGCTTCATATTACAAGTATCTAGGTATAAGTATTATAAATCATGTTCGCCAACAAACCTGCAAATGGCTTCGTTAGTACTCTTCTTTCAGTTAATTATTCATACAATCATATTATCGGTTATAGTACTTAAATTAATCAAACTTGGATTGACTCGAGATTTCGAAATTTCTATATGTTTAAAAAGGTTACTTAAATTTCATAACTACTTAAAAATATTCAATAGGAATTACCTTATTATTATAGTTATTACAATGTTAGATACAACTAACTACTAAGTATTAAAATTTGAAATTTATCACGTCATGTTATAAAATACATAAAACATGATTTTGTGAGTATATTTTATAAATAAGCACTCAATATTTTTATTTTTCCTTTATGAGAATAAGAATATACATGCTAATAATTATATTTACTCATATTTTGTAATATTAGTTGTTGTTTATGCTGTTATAATGTTACTGTTTGTCTGTATGTCTGTGTGTTAATTTTTATTGACTATTAATTAGTAAAGGGTATATAGGTAAAAAGGTAATAATCAAAATAAATAATAATATATCAATTTATTGTAAAGACAAGTTTAATAAATTATAATCTAAGTCAAACAATGATTTGAATGATACGAGTATAAATAAATGTAGAAGACTAGTATAGGTCACTGCTGTAGCGAATGTATGCAAAGTTAAAGTTAAAATAGTAAAATATGTTAAATAACCGTATTTATAATAATTGTTGGTAATAAATATACCTATAACTATACGTATAATAGGTAATTAATAACAATGATTTTTAACTTCTCAATTTTTTTTATAATAACATTTTCAATATAGATACCTACATAAAGTTTACGAATAATTTTCCTTTGTCTCGTTCTAACAGTTTCACTAAGTTAGTTTGACAGTTTTTTTTTTTTTTTTTAAATAGTTGTTTTTAACTCATTTATAAAATCCGTCAATTTGGAAATTTGTTCAAACATTAAAGAAAGTACACTTTTAATTCCTAGGCACTTAAAATTTAAATAAGTTCTAATAATATTAACAACTTATAATAATAACAACTTTGGACATTTAAGTACTTATAGTCACATACTGACATGTGTGTATTGAGTTAAGTCATTATTAGGCAGTAGAAAAATTATTATTTTTATAATACATTGATAATTTGATAAAATTATATAAATTTAAAATAAAAATAAATAACATATAAGACTTCAGAAGTTCAGAATAGTTTCAGAAGTATAAAACTAATATAGAAACAGTCGCTCATTAGTGATTAGGTACTAAATAAAATAAAATACGCGTTAAGCCATACGCGTTCATACTAATTATTTATTAGTTATTAATTATTATTGCTAGACATTGGACATAATATTATATTTGGTGTCTATAATATACAATGATTCAAATCAATCAACATATTTTTAATAATGATAAATATAATGACTCAGATTAGACCTAGATTATTTAGTCTATGTAAGTATATATATTTTTTTTGAAACATGTTAATTATATTATAATAACTAATCTAAATTATTAATTAGTATTTTAATGTATTAAATTGATTTAATTTTGCAGAATTAGAACAACATACCTATACCTACCTATAATTATTGTTTCTTACTGTAGTAGGTTACCTAACTACTCCATCGGAACTCTGGAATAATAATTGCTTCAACGTTTTCTCTTTAGCTTGGGATTGAACTCTAATTTTATTAGCCAATTTTATTATTTCGGATTTAATACTCCTAAAGTTTTTGTTTATGATACAGATGGTAATCGGTAAAAATACTCGGTGGAAAAAATAGCCATGGAAAAAATACCTTATGGAATTAGTTAGTTAGGTAATTAATATATACTACACTGTAGTTGTTTCTTATGATCGGGTAGTTAGGTAAAGGTAATCACTAATTATATATACGAATTTTCTCTCACAAATAGATGATTATTATTTATGTAAAATTACATAATTAAATAATAATGATTTAAAAATCAGACTCAAGTACAATTATATTAATTATTATTTATAATTATACAAATATTATCATTTAGGATTATACAAACATGAAATAATACACAACTATTAAAAATAATAACGTTAAATAATGATAATTAAAAATAATAATGTCGGAAATCAACTAACGGTAAAACATACAACGATTTATACGATATCGGCGTTAGAAAGGGAATTGAACACCCCCCCCCCAAAAAAAAAAAACATGAAAATATTCAAAATAAACTAAAACTATTAACTACGGAATATCTTAATGGCGATAAAACCATAAATATCTTTTTACTTGCAATTAGTAATGTGATAAGACATTTTAAATAATCGTAATACACTTTATATTTTCTGAATTATTGTAGAAGAGTGGTCAAATTAGTAAATATAAGGTATATAAAGCAGGGCTTCAAAACGTTTTTATAACGTTACGAGTATAACGTTAAACGATTCAAAAAACGATTGAAATCGATAACGAATAACATATCGGAAAACAATAAACGATTGACACG
>VUJU01005226.1:0-14611 GCA_009835225.1 Aphis craccivora
ATGGCAGTTGCATTATATATTATACATTATATATACTCGCGATGACGTGTATAATAAATAATAATATATTTATATTATGTGCGTATTATTGTATATACTGCAACGGTGTTTGTCGTTGTTGTTGTTCGATTATATTTAAACGGCTCGATGCGCCCCGCGTGTTACAGTTTCGAAGCGAGGGAAAGAGATCGCGGGACACGCGATCTGTGTATATTATACTGCTGTAAAGCTGGCATATCTTTTTGAAGACGGTGGAAACACGATCTCCGTCGTTGCAGCCGACTCTACGGTGTAGGTGTATAGCTGAAGACGTTGCGCAACCGTACGGCCATAGCGTAAGAAGTCTCCGGACCGAGACGAGGTGGATCGTTTTATATGCGCTATAGTGTTTGTGTTCTGCGTACCTCATGACAATATTCTTAGAGCGAGAGAAAAAAAAATCTACGCGAAAGATTCTTTTTAGTCATTGCCATTATTTTTTTCTGCCCTTATTCTTAGGATAACCCGTTCGTCTGGCGCGACTTTCTTATCGCGTTCCACCTAAAGACGGTTTGAGTGCAATTTTAGGAGCGATCCCATGTGGCAGGGAGTAGGGTAGTTTTTTTTTTATCATTTGCTAACGGTAAATTTTAATTTTCAATTAAATATCATATTTGTACAGACTCACAGTTAAACTTTTCAAAAAGAATCACAAAGAATTTTTCTCCACTAAATGTATGATACTTTTAATAATAATATAGTTTTCCTGTATTGTCCTGGTCGACGGCATTACGCTACGAGCCAAAAATGTCAGCCGGCATGATATTTGGTGTGATAACAATGAAAATATATCTCGTAAACGAGTGGTTAATTTTTAGTCTAATTACTAGGCATTGTATAATAATGCGCTTCATGTGGGATAATATATAAATGTATAATAATATTACAGGTATACGTAAATATTGTCAATGACGTATTTCGCAACCGGAATCGGCGGTTAAATAATTACGCGGGCTGATTAACCGCGTAGTACGATACGGTATTGTGTGACATTACGACAACACTAATAATTATAATGTTATGTATTGCGGTCGGATCTCGGTCGATTTTTGTAAATTTAGTTTTGTCAGTTGAAAATTAAAATCTGATGGAAAACAAATACTGTACCACTCGGAGATTTCACAGTATAAGTCCTCGCGGACGTCTACGTTTCGCACCCTTACGCCTTGCTGTACATCAGATACATCGTATTCGTTGCTATGACGCGACAAGTCGAATGACGTCGATGAATCCGTCTCGATAACGTATAATAGTTCCCACGGAAATCGGAATTGAACAAGCGTGTGTGTGTTATTTGTACGCGATGATATGTGGGTCAGCGTTTTGTCGATTCAACAACAGTATAATATGTACCTATTCTATATATATATATATGCGTATTGATAGAAATATATATATATATATATATATATATAAATATATTATTGTAGACGTTTGCGCGCATGATTTGAAACGTTTTCGCCCCGTTAGTGGAATATTATACACACAATAAACGTATTGGAAGGTACGATGTCAGACCGTGAACGTCGGTGGACGAGAAAATAATAATAATATATATACCTAATACAGTATAATATACTACACGCGCGCACGTACACATCTGTACACGGTTTGACATTCAATACGAATTGCCAGATTAATAATGCGCGTATAGAGCAATGCGATATAATATTATATATTATAATATCGGAAATAGGCCGTGTTTACCTAACCGCCGCCTCCGAGCCGTTCTCAATACACAGGTGTGTTCCGCTTTTGTTTTCATTTCCACTGAATAAACCGTGTTTTATGTACCTATATAATAGTCTCTAACCACTCGCTACTTTATATTATTGTTACGAGTATAATGCAGCAGCAGCGCGCGTTCGGGGACGTCAGCCCCGCGCGCGAAACGTTGTTTTGTAATTTTTACTTTACTAATTGTTTGGTGTGCACGACGCGACGGTTTTTAAAGAAAGAATGAAAATACGCAACCAACTGTAACCTTTACACGCGCGTATGTTTTATGGTTTTCTGGTGCCCGTGTACCTATACGTTTCAACGGATTCGTCAAGACTTATAATGTATAGGTATCGTGTATTCGTTTTTTTCTTTTCGAATGAATTTTATTTGAAAAGATGTTTTATATGGTTGACGACAGATGGTCAATAAAAAGAAACTACCTCAGTTGTCTGTATTTATGGTATACCTCTACTACTAACCAACGATTATCACCCTTATTACGAGATACGATGATGATCTTATAATTTACACAACACGTACCCTATATATTATATAATGCAAAGAGTAAAATTACAAACCTATGAAAAAATTGAATAAACCCATACAAATATATATTATATGTAATAATATGTATTAGTATACTGCACACGAGTGTATTAAAATAAGCGTATAATATTAATTTACTTGCCTACAGTCGACGATGACAAGACGTATGATGTTTAATTAATTTACAGCGCCTAGAGCAATGTTATGAAATCAAATAAATCATATAGTTTATTTGAAAAAAAATATATTGAACGTCAGTTGATTTATTAAATAATTGCATATGAAAGATATTGAGAACGAAAATCGTGGTATGATATTAACTATATAATGGCAATGCAATAACGAATGTTAGTGCCAAATGGTTGCGTGTGCGATGCAACGTTGTGAATTAAAATAATTGTTCGTTAACTCTGCAATGTTGTCCTTGACATTGACAAGCAGTGTTTTATATAATCGACGAGGAAACTTTTGTTGTTCGACAATTTGGTAGATAATCTTACCAGCTGAAATGCATAATTTATACTTTTTCTACGCGTATTACACGACTATATGATCGAAATGTCAATATTGAATTTTGTAGACACGCTAAATACATAATATGTCATAATTAAATATATTCGTCGTTTGGGCAGCGGCTTAAATCAGATGTATACTTTCCGATTCCGATTAAAGATGACAACGCGTCACGTGTTATCTAACTACTTAATTTCGAACGTAACGATTAACGTCGTATAACACGGGAACATTATTGTGGAACGGTCGACGACGATTATATCAACAATGACGTTTCGGACAAATATATTATTTCGAGCGAGATAAAACGCGATGTCTGAAAAAGTGTACCTGTATGGCATGACCAAGGACCTATTTTCAACGAGTGCCGAAAACAAAAAAAAAATATGTATTACAAGCCAACAAAACGGATCAAAGGTAAATTGGGCGAAAGCATCCGACGCAGCCAGCGAGTGGGGAGATGATCCTCATAATACATATAATAATATTTTAGTCCATATAACAGTGTAATCATAATGCACTTAAACGGACGGTCGGGCACGTTCGTAATGACGTGTGTCGATGGCAAATAAGAAAATGGTAGTTGTAGTATATTATATAGAAAAGAGTTTTCACGTCGTTGCCGTCGTATCTAAAAGCAAAAAAAAAATAAAAATAAATATATATATATATATATATAACAATAATAATCTAGAGCTGTATATAATATATAAATGATGAAAGAACAAACAAACGAGTATTATTGTGTCGGCCGTTTTTGTACAGATTCGTATTATATCTGTTATAGAGCTATGTGTCGTAAAAATATTGATGGAATTATATACGTTCCGAGAGACGACGTTTTTGCCTCCCCCGTGATTCCCAATATGGAGGTCCAGACAATAGGAATGCGACTACTCGAGTTAAAGATAAATATAAGTTGTATAAGAAAAAACCGACTTGAGGTGAAAAAAATGTTAACGCCGCCGCTTGGTGAGCATAAAAATATGACACGGGTACTTCGAAACCGAACGGACATTTTAACCAAGACAAGACGCGTAGGTATAAAAATACACGAGATTTTTCAGTCGGAAAACAAGACGGCCGTTAAGTCATAGTATTCAAACGGAAATATCGAAATACATGCGAGTATGGGATCTGCAGTGGTACTTTGAACGATTAAAATAATTGTAAATACATACTTACATCATACGTTTTATTAAATCGGAAAAACACTTTGCTTGTATGCAGTATGCTACATGCTGTGTATAATAATATGTAATATATCCAGGCAAGCGTATAGAACTGTATCGTCTCGAAAACGCGTTAAATCGCGTATGCTCTATTTTCGCGCAGTGAAAACCTATACGGTGGCAACGATATGAATATTATTGAAATTCCGCATAATATATTTACAATACCACAAAGCACTATATTATAGTTACTGCGAATAAGAATATAATTCATAGTGTTCAACTATACTGGCTTATAATAATAATAATAATAATAATAATAATCACTTTACCTCAGACGATAATAAGTATATAAAATATAATAATTTGATGTTATAACGTTGTGTTACGGTTCGTCAACGGTCGATTCTCGGCGAGTCTATGGCGTATATACCTCCAATGTCATGAAAACAATACCGCCACGAGTAGACACCACTAATAAATAATGACCGAATCGTCGTGATGATCACACTTATTATTTGATATTGTGAAATGATATCAAACGCGGCCTATTATAACACATCGTATCGTCTCATCGTGTACCAAATTTATGGTTATTGTGCACCCAATAATAGTATACCTACCTACCGCACGCGAGTACCTGCGAATTAAGCAACAGAATTTCTTATACAAACAATATTGCCATATTGGTACATGTTTCTTATACCTATAATAATATATTGTGATATAGCTGAGAGGTCGATTTTGCAGTATCTACATAAAATTATATGTAATGCTCGTCACAAAAATAATATTGTATTATACGATATCCGACGATGTGACCACAAAACATAATATTATTTAATACTTACCTGTTCGTTTAATATTATATAATAATATAGGTAATATACAGTATGAAGGTCAGTGGTATACGGTGACACAGTGGATTTCGGGGACGGTGAGATGGCTATTTTAAAATAATATGGGTAAACGATTTATCAAGACGTACGCAATAATATTTATTTGATAAATATACGTATAAGACGCTCGCGAACGAAACGGGTGGGTGCCGATATCACTCGAATCTTGTTTACCCGAAAAGTATTGGTTTATACCACTCGCCAAGACCGGGAGAGTGATGATTCATTTCGATTCTGCTGTCCGCAGAATAAATTGTGTTCGGTATTAATATTATACATAAGTACTGTACATATTATACTCTTATGAAGTACGACGGCGTTTCCCACGCGCTCGTCGCTGCAGCAGAAAAGGGAAATTATATTTTTGCGATCTTATTATCACGGCCTTGACTTTCGAACACATCGCCAAAAACCGGACGGTAGTCGTGCGCGCATTATACATTTAATGTCTATTTTACGTACCTACAAGTGGGTATATAGCTGCGCGCATAAATACATAATATACGCGGCTTGCAGTCGAAGCGTTAATGCTTTCGCCCGGCTCCTGCCGAGACCGGTCCGTGGAGTACACATCGAAAACAGTCTTCGGATCGCCATTCTCGAACCGCTCGTTTTCCCTTTCAGACGGACATTCCCCGAAACGTTTATCGGCAACGTTAAACTTGACCGGGCCAATATATATGTGTTATATTTCTCCATTTAAGCGATCGAACGTTTAATTTTCACATATTAAGTCGATTTTTTTTTCTGATCCGTAAGTAGAAAATTCGGGTTTCGAGTGATACCTACTAATTAATGTAGTTTTTAAATTAGCTTTTTTTGACAGATTTCACATTTAAATGAATTTTTTAAGTTTTTTTCACGATATTTATACTTTTACAGTGAACGTAAGTTGTTGTACCAAATTTAAGCATAGATATTAACCTGAGCAACTCATCGTGACCTGTATTGCTCACGCACTGATTGAGTCGTCGAAGGAACTAGAAAGGACAATTTTCTAAAGTATATAGATAAACCATTTGCAAATGGAAACAAAACATTTTTAAAAACGATTTCCTTTAACACCACAAACACAATATTATTACTCGTTGGAAACGTATAGATTAACACTTCACTTTATTACTGCGAACATTTTGAGTATAGAAAACGAGTTACCAATTAAAACGATATAATGAACACGCTAAAAAAACACAAAAGATGAATAAAAGGTACATATATTTTAAGGCCCATTTCGATAAATTGCCCGAATCAATGACATTGTAACACACGCACTAATATTATAGGACGGTAGCGATTTCACGACGTCAAAATTCACGTGTGGCATTATTATGATATCATAATATTATATTTTAATAAATTGTTATATCAAGTGTATATACAGCTGGCAATCGTACATAATCGCATAACGAGGCCGAAAGACCGACATTTTGGTGGGATATTACTTATTATTATATATTATTATTTGCGGATGACCGAGACAAAAATATATAATATGATACGCCGATAGCCCGCCATAACACCAAGGCGGCGACGTCGATTAAACGTTGAAAAACTGTGTGTACGAAATCCACGAGGACCGCTATAGTATATAGGTATAGTTCTATTATTATGATTATTATATATTATTATTGTTATATTGTCTCCGCGAAATGCGCGCATGTTTGCAATGCATTTACGTGCGTGACAAATTCCCCAAAAACGATTTCTAGGCCAAATAAATAATAAAAAAGTAGAAAAAAAAATAAGACATAGGTCCCCGGTCACACAGGCTCCGTTGTTCTACAGAGTATTCAGTGTACTTTTAGCCTTTTAAAGCGACACAAGACTGTGCATGATGCTGATACAGCACGGTGCACGGCTGTAATCGCACGCATTCAAGACGAAACGTATTTTTTTTTTCTTATTATGCATATCCGAAAAAATAAAACGAAAAAATAATAACCGACGGTTGGACCGTTTAGCGAACGATCAAAATACATTAACGTATTAAATTCTCGTTTTGCAGCGCTTAACCACAGGGGAAAAAACGTCTTAAACCAACCGTCCAGCCTTCGATTCCGGTCCATTGTGGTTATAATATTATTATATATTATACACGACACGTTATGATATTATTATGGCGCGCTGCTAAATGCGGGTTTCGTTATATTATTTCCCCGCCGTGCACATATCGAGTATATCGTTTTTCAGTTTGATACTCGAAGTCACTGACCAGCGAAACAGCGGCGTGTAGTCGGTTTTTAGTATCATAACATAAAATTATAATATCATACGAACTGTTGTATTATTTATAGGGAATGTATTCGTCAACAATGGTGACGTGTTGATTTAGTTTTTGAGCGTTCCTTAATGTTTCCGTTTATGTACGACTGTGCGAAAAATATGTTTAATAATATATTTTATTCTCGTACACGTGCATTATTATGTTTTGTTTATGCGAATACATAATTTATAAAATATGATAAAATTCACGAGCCCGAATCGTTGGTTCAAGCATTATTTAATGTTATACACGTACTACAGTGCTTCATACGTTTTAGAACATGCGGATATTGCAAATTTAAAACTCTGCTTATGATATTATACTTCGTCAAACGTATACAAAAGTTATCACTTGACAATGGAGGCGTTTCTTCGATGTTCGATTAATTTTAAAAGTATAAAATCATTTTTGAGTTGACTTCAATTACCAGGAAAACGTACAATTTTCGAAAAAACAAATAAATATTATTATTATATTAAAAATAATAATCAAATAATGACATTTGGTCAATTTATATAAACACTATAATATAAAAGTATATACTTTGTTCACTTTCGCAGCTCGTAAGCTTTATAATAAACAGCCATTTATTTATTTATTATAATTAATATATCATGCACCAGTTTAATTATTGTCCACACGCCCTATCATCGCTTATAATTAATTCATATTTATTAGTTATTGTTTGGAGTACGGTATTTATTATACTATGATATATAATTGAACCGATAGATGAAAATTCAAACCCTAAACCAGTACCGACGTACTATAATGCAATGTATAATTTCTATGGGGCCATATTATTTATTTTCCTGCTGCTGTTTGCTATTATTCAAGTGCATGACGATGTCGGGTTTTTTAAAAACATTTTGATAATTTATAGAGATATAAGTATAATATAAACATCAAATGAAAGGTTATATGGATATTTAAATTAATCAAGGAACATTTTTCCGACCAAATAACATAAATTAATTTAATTTGTATACTATATTACACGATTTGAAGGTTAAATAATAGAAAATAAAGTACATAAAATCGACCTCTAAGTAGCGTAATAATAATTAAGGGCGTCCTTGAATGATAATATAGTTTTTTTTTTTTATATTATTTTGAACAACAATTGAAACTTCACAATACTGTGAATTTTTTAAGAGTTCTCCATCATTTTCATTTTCGTATTAGATATACATTTTGAAAACTGGTTCTGACGTTCTACATGCAAACTCACCGATTGTAGTAATGAAGCTTGGTTGATTTTTATTATTATTATTTTTTAATGCATTAAGATTTAAAAATCCATTATCGGTTAACACTTGTATCGAACCAAACGGTGTCATTGTGTAGGACACAGTAGACCTTGTCGGTGGCCATATAGTGCCTACTTCTGTTTTTTTTTTCGTTCTCGGAATCATTTTCTATATCTAATGATATACACCACTGGCAACTGCCCTCCCGGATAGGGATGTAGATAATTATCGACGTCGTATTATAATACACGTTCAGTTTCCTGTTAAAAAAAAAAAAAAGCGATGGTGGGTGACAGCCACCCGCAGCAGACCTGACCCACGGTCGGCTACTTTTATACAAGTACAACTGGTCGAGATTAAAATACGTAATAATAATAAATAAAAACAACAACATAGATTCGTTTGTCATTGTCGTTTTAGTATAATATGTATATTTATGTGTTACAATAAACGATTGTCGAAAATGCATTAAAGGTCCTTCATGGAGAGCCTTGATGAAATACAAGAATATGTGAATAATTACTCCAGCTAATTAGGATTCGAAAAAATTGTGACCCAAATCTATTTTAGTTGTTTGTGATTTATCAAATTGTAGTTGTTTTATTTTGTATTATTATTGTTTGATCTTACCGATCGCCCATTTAAAAAAAAAAATATAAAGCTAGCGTGATTCAAAATAATCAATAACCAACAATTTGGCCAAGAAGAAGGTATTACGGTATCTGGTTCCGATGACTATCGATTCTGAAGCTCAAAGGTTTTTGTTTTGTAGGTAGATATGATATAAATATGTATTATAGTACATTGTACACTGTATAGTGTATATAGTTACAAAAACGACTAAAAAACGTTCACACCGATGGGACTACAAAAAACCGCTTTCGGTCATTGGTATAAGGTACCTTCTGTAGTATTACAATAAGCATAAACGGGAATATTATTGTCACAATACACAAGTACGCGCGTATGAATTATTCGTAATATTATTATTATTATACGATTATTACAATGGAATATTTTTAAACAGACTTACCACGATGTGAATCATTACAGAGTTTTTTGTCTAAACATTACACTGAATACGTTTTATTTATTTTTTTTTTTCAGTAAAATATTTGTTCATTTTTCTTTCTGGGAACAAAAAAAAATCATATTTATTTTATACCCGTATAATACTACAGACTACAGTTGTATCTACTCGTTGCTTTTTTCTAACTAGCACCTATGAATTTATTGATTGTTCATCCTAATTCATAATTATTAGCTCAACATGGGGATCAAGTATCGAATGAAATTAATTATTTAAATATTTTACTTGGACTGAAGTTTTGAGTACCGTAATATACTTATTATAGGTACAACGATTGTCATTTATAATTGATATCTGTTGATATTAATATTTTTTTTTGTTCAAATAAGATTAGAAATCCAGTAAAAGTTAAGAAAAATTGACTAAAGAAAAATTATTGTAGTTAAATTTGAAGGAGTAAAAAAAAAAAAAGTGAAAAGACCATAATGTCGTTGGTTCCCAATCAACGTGAACGGACACCCGTAGATGGTCACGCGATTTATGCAGTACGCACAGTCCATAGACGTATGATAATATTATTAATTAAATTACAATATGTATATTAGTGTAGGTATACTATTTGCGTTTAGCATAAACTTAATATAAAGTTATTGTTACAGTGTTACACTTTGAATATATTTTGTGCGTGATGTATCTATAATAGATTGGCAAACATTAGGATATCACGACTTCAATGTACTTCGATGTTTTTTTTTGCCAATGACGTAGGAACTAAGATTTTATACAGACATATAGATCATAGATATACTCTGTTTCAATATTTAATACGAATAAGACATATTGAAATCCGTCCTAAATAAATTCCTAAATAAACGTATACTGATGAGTTTATAAAAATTTAAATACTTACCTATCACTGTAAGTTCTTTGCAGTGTATACATCGTCGTAAACGGATAATATATTTTTTATTTTTAATAACATTGACTGTATTTTGGTGCATTGTTAAATTAAGATTAAGATAATTTGGCATATATGGCTTAATTATAATTAACTTGATTGATTGTTTGTATACGCATTGTCACATAAATTATATTTTAACGATAATTTATATCAACGAAGGACGAATGTTTACAAAAAGTTCAAGGTATAACGTGACAAATTATTATAGGTTTAGGTACTGACTACTAATTAATACGGAATTTACCATTTTTTGCAGTGTATATAATATATATATATATATATATCAATATTATATTATAGATAATAAATAGAAAAAAAAAACTGAAAAATAAATAAACAGTTTAGCTATGTTAATGCAGTATAAATTTTAATTGTGATTAAACGAAATCATAATATAATATTATAATTTAACAGTAAGTTATCTTCGTCAAAAATATTGACTTAATATATTTATACTCTAGTGCGGAATGGCATTCGCGCTTGTTATCGCGTTTATCACATGGACGTTTTTTGCCGATTAAAAGCCTCTGCGGGTTAAACGTTGCAGCGCGTGTCCCTTTCTCTTGGAAATCGATCGGTCAAAACTTATTTTTACGAAAATGATAAAAAAATAATATAATATAACTTATAAGTAATAAAACTCGCGCGTGTCCACCGGCTCCGGTGAAAGACCGCCGACGACCGCCACCGCACCGTCCGCGTCGGTATGTAGGCTTCGGACACACTGGCCTCCTTCCCGCGTATATTCGCTTTTAAACGCATATATTGTGTACAGGTAGTATATAATATTATACGCTCGTACACTTGTCGTATGCAATACGAGTGCTTTCAGGTGAGACACGTGTGTGGCTGGCTCACTAGAATTCCGCTACAAGACAAAAAAAAGTATTCAGTATTCTTACGACCTTTTACACAAGACATATTTTGTCTAGCGATTATATCCGATTCAAAAATAAAACGTTTTAACAATAATTAAAAAAATTCGTTGTCGGTTCAACCCCATGCAAGGAATCTACATCCATAGGCGCAAATCGCCCAAAAATATTAGGGGGGCTTAAGTACTAACATTTTTAAAGAAACAGACCCAGCCGGTGGGGACGAGGAGCACACCCCAACAGTACCACACTACCATACCATACATATTAATAAAATATAAATCTCACATTTAATATAACTAAACATTTTATAATTTTTTGTACTATTTTAAATTTTTGCATGTAAAGTAAATCTTTTTTTTTTTTAATTACATAATTCAATAAAAAATAATACACCGAGTAATATGAGACTGTAAATGTATGCGAACTTACGCGACAAATATGACGCGATAAAATGACGGCGATTACAATAATAGTATAAACGATAGTATTGTTTTTTGTTTTACCGAAATGCATTTAATTACGATGACTGTCCGTCGTACATAATATATTAATTTTGTATGCATACGACGCGATGGTGACGCGGTGAAAAAAAAACAGAGACGATGGCGGCTAGTAACAATCAGAATTCGATTGCGGTTGACGGGAGACGTATTATATCGGTACTGTACATGATAATAATATTATAATATACGCTTATTGTAAATCGTGTACGGGTGCGACGTGACGAGCGTCGATCGTCGTTATACATCCGCTGCGGTCGGGATTTAGGACCGTCGCCACGGAAATCCGACTGAAACTCGCCGGAAGTCCGAGGACTCGACCACCGCTTCCGCCACCACCCACCATCGCCACAGTCGCGAAAATATAATATTATTATTTTGAACGCAGTGGCCAAACGATAATGGATACGTCAGCTGACCTACCTATAAATTATGTATATTTTTTTTAATAGTGATTATGTCGTCCTTGCTATGACGTCCACCCACGATGCATGTGAGCACCTACAATTAGTAAAGCTCAAGTCGTTCCGCCTGCTGTTCTTTGATATTGAAACGAAGTTCCTTATTTAGATTTTCTAACGAGATTGTAAATCTGTCGTAAAAAAAAAAAAAAACATTGTACTTATGATAGTTACTCTCAGAAAAATTCAAATCGTACGAGTTGTTTTGAAATCCTCTGCAAGGGATGGTTTCACGAACCACCCTGCATACTCCCACCTGCTCATATTTTCGAAATTGCTGTAGGTTTGCGACTCTTTACCACCGTATTTATGAACGTACTCGCATACTTCAATCGTGATCGTCGACGGATATCCTGTAATCAAGAGAGAAATTATATCACTTTCATTTTTTACCGTCGCCCTCGTTTATTATAATATTCGAATAGATTGCATGTCTGTTGCAGTGAGGTGCACGCGTGCTACGTTTTTTTTTTTTAAAAAAGCAAATTGTACGGTTTTATATCTGATAATATCCTGATCTGCTATATAATAATATCATACTGGTATTATGCACTATATTATCTTATACCGTCGTGAATAAATTTGAAATTTAATTCTCGTGCTCGAACGGATCGTGACAATATTATTGGCGATAAATACTGCGGGTATTATATTACTACCATAAAAGGCTAAGTTATATGGGGTGAAATTATCGAATTAAAATATTTAAAATACTTCTATGTGGTGCCTACATATTATTATTATAATTTATAATAAATGCCTGTACACCAGTATTCAGAGTAGTAGATTGCTTTCGGGTGAAAATATTATCGTTTGGAAATATATCATTAAAAATCACATGAATATATTCTCATGAAATATAAGTATAATATTTGCAAAAAATCGCAAATATTTTCTTGTCAAACATTGAAAAGTGTGACATCATCTTTTAAAATGTAACTTTTTCATATAATTATTGGGGTTTTCGTCTTTTTTTTGGTGAAAAATAATTAAAGTTAATAGGTATAGTAGTTTTAAGGACTGCATAAAAATCAAATTATATTTTCTTTTATAATGAAACAATACTTTATTCTCGAGCGGTATTCAATAACTCTTCGTAGATTTTTGTCTGCATCCGCGAACCGTTGTGCGTATTACTGGAAATACTGGTAATACCGTTTAATATACCTCAAGAATAATTCCGTATACGGTGTTAAAAGCACGGTCATTCCATTTTCTAACGGTCTGAAATTCGTATAAGTATATATTGTTTGTAAATAGTCAAAAAATTATTTTCAAAATAGTTTAGAAGATCGAAATAATTTAATCAATTCTACATTTAGCTTATATTATTTCCAATTATGGGGTTGGTAGCTCGCATTGTACAAGAATAGTTTTAAATTTAATTATATTTGTGGTCATTAATGTTTATTCCTATTGTGGAAAAATATTCTAAAAAATACCACAATATGTCATATACATGTGTGTCATAATTTAATAACAAAATATTATGCATTGTACATTAGCTTACTACAGACGGTCAGATCTTTTATAGTTGATAAATATATATAAATACATTTTTTTTTTTTTTTTTAATGTAAGAAAATCATTAGTTTCAAACAATATTTCGATATTATACTATAATGGTTGACATATCATATATTAGGTAAAAATATAGGGAGGTATTTTAAAAAAAGTCTACATTAGCCCAAAAAGAGAAAGTTCAATGCAGAGTAGTTAATTTTCAAAATACCGAATTCAGTAAACTTATATTACACGAAATATTTTTAACTTAATAGAATTAAAACGTGTTTGCGGTAAAAACTAACAAAACGTTCAAAATTACAATTGTTACTACTGTTTTTATTTCATCTTGGAAAGTCGTTCGGAGAGGATTTATTATGTCGAAGAATTCGACAAACATCATATACGAAACCCAGACCAGACGAGGCGTAGTCATCACATATTATATTGTCTGTTCATTACACGTACAATGCATTTGTTGTCTGTGTTACAAATGAATCAAAAACGTTTCTAGATCAACGTTTTCATAGTGGATTACAGTGAAACGTCCGAAAACGTAAAATGCATTATAGAATTTTATATAATCTTTCATACATGCTGGACACACCGCATGTACATTCCTGCTTTAACTTTCTGCCATCGAATTAGACGTCGAAAAACAAGTGACTCGCCAATGCGGATTCACCTAAGGTTCATTTTTTCACAGTGTATATATTGTACAGTACTATCCAACAAAATATGACATAAAACGTAGTTTAGATAGTCATATGATTATTATTTTATTGTTTATTGTTTTAACAAGCGGAACTATTATTCTCGGCTCAAATTAGTTATTATCTTGTTAACTAATACGATAAAAAATGTATTGTCTGCA
>VUJU01005227.1:0-14611 GCA_009835225.1 Aphis craccivora
CTATGTCCAACCTATGTAGAACAAAATTATAAATTTAATAATTAATATTTATACTAAATTTACTATTAAGGTACTATTATCATACGTTACCTTAGCTAGTAAGATATTGAACATACTTTCATCCATCCTAAGAAAGTTAAAATAACTCTTTGGATCTTCAATAGCCAACTCCTTTATTAGTGCATTTGATGCCCCCAATGTGTTTCTACGCATCATCCATTTTTTCATCCAAATACGTTTTTTATTTTTGTATGTTGATCTTTTTAGTTTTATGATTTCTTCTACAACACGTAGCATGGCAATAGTAATTTCATTTGACATTTTTGATGAATATTTGTAAAAAATGAAATTATATACTGAATATTCAAAATGTCACCAATTTTTAACTTTTGTACTCTTTTTATGCACCCTACGTCCCTACTATCATGTATTCTACTGTCAGTGTACTATCATAATGTGGATGCTTTATCTCATGATAGTTACTATCACGGTACTATCACGATAGCGACTCTTGCGAGAGTAACTATCATCGTGTGGACCCGGCTTATGGGGTGAGGTGGGCTGGTCTGAGATGTAAATATTGAAGAGCATTGGGGCAATTACTGCGCCTTGAAGTAGAATATTCTTTTGATAATGTAACAGAATCTATATGTGTCGAACCGTTATGTGGTAGAATATTTGGTTTTATGAACTCATACGGCAAACATATAAAAAGTCACTTCAATATTTTTATAAATACTAACGTTGCAGAACATAATGTAAATACCTCCCCTGAAATGAATGAGTGTAATAATGTACTCTTAAATAATAGCAGTGAAAATGATTTGGGTCCTGAAAGTTATGAAAATGTTTTGGATGAATTTAAAAAAAAAAGTATCTTTTGAAACAATTAAATTTGTATCAAAATGGTATAATGAGTCGGTAATACCAAGAAATAAGGTTCAATCTTTAATAAATGACATCAATTTAATGAATGAAAGCTATATGAATATTTTAAAAAATGAAGTACTTTTAAATCTGAAAAAGTGTAGTTGTGATAGGTAGTGATTCTATATCAAATATATCATCAATGTTTGATGCTGTAAATAATCAATTTAATAATTTAAAGTCCGAACATAAGCGTTTTAATATACTAGAAGAAATGGGTGTTTTTATTCGACCTAAAAAAAATTCAATTGGAAATATATTAGTAGATGAGGTAAAAGACAATAACAAAATCATGAAATTTGTAGAAGTTAATACTTATTCTATACCACTAAATAAATTATTTAAATTATTTATTGAACAAAAAATGTATACAAAACAGTTACTTCTTACTTAAATGAACTTTATACTAATAAAAAAAATATAATAAGTAGTTTTGCTCAAAGTGAAATTTGCCAAAAAAAAATAGTAAATCAACCTAATAAAATTATAATACCATACTTTTTGTATTTCAATGACTACCTACGAGACAAATAACCCTTTGGGGACACATGCCGGTCTAAAAAAGTTAGGAGCTGTATACATTTCTTTCACCCCATGTTTACCACCAGAATTTAGTTCTTCATTAAATAATATTTTTCTTGCACTATTATTTAATTCATTAGATCGTAAACAATTTGGAACTAAAATGACATTTAAGCAATTAATTTCAGATATTAATTCTTTAGAAAATGAAGGTATAAATTTATTGATAGACAATAAAAGTCAAATTGTTTATTTTAGTTTGGGTTTGATTATTGGAGATAACTTAGGCTTGCATTCAATTTTAGGGTTTTCAGAGTCTTTTATGGCAAATTACCCTTGCAGATTTTGCAAATGTTTAAAAAATGAATGTAATTTTCAAACTTTACAAGATAACAATAAATTAAGAAATAAGAAAAATTACAATTCAGATATAAACATTAATAACATATCATTAACTGGTATTAAAGAAATTTGTGTTTGGAACCAAATATCTTCTTTCTATGTAACACACAATTATTCCGTTGATATTATGTATGATGTTCTGGAAGGTGTGTGTAATTATGATTTAGCTCCTTTATTAAACAATTTTATTTTAAACTTTAAATACTTTTCACTGAATACATTCAATAACAGAATTCAGTATTTTAACTATGGTCGTATTGAAAATCAGAACCGAGCGCCATTATTATTAGTTGACTTTTTAAAAACTAATCAAATTAAAATGTCAGCAACTGAGATGCTTTGCTTTACTAGACACTTGGGTTTAATGATAGGTGATTTAGTACCAAAAATTCTGAACTTTGGACAATTTACATAATTTTAAAACAAATTATTGATATTATTACAGCAAAAAATATTTCAAAAGAATATCCTATTTTACTAAATACACTAATTACAGAAGATCATAAATTATACCTTCAATTATTTAAAACTAATTTGAATCCAAAACACCATCATTTAGTGCATTATCCAGATATAATGAAAAAAATTGGGCCATTATGTCATATATGGTCAATGCGATTCTAGTCCAATCACAGAGAATCAAAAATGACAGCAACATATTATTGTGATTTTGATGTACTGGGAACTAAAATAAAAATCAATTAAATAAGCTTAAAAAATAAATGTTATTTAGTAATAAAATGATATGATATCCTGAGTAAAAGTACAGGGAAGTAAATCCTCACCATATTTTTTTTTTTGCAGCATTCACATTCACAGTGTGTATTATTAGGACCAAAAAATGTTTGCCGTAGTCTGTCGTTATCTCTTCGCCGGTCACTATTGGTCTAAGTGTTTGTGCGCACCATGTCGATTCACCCTTTAATGTCCAAACTGTATTTGGGGAGCAGGAATGGTTGATATATGCCACCGGCCCCAAAACCAATAAATCAATTTTACTTTTTGAACTGCTCATAGTAGAAAAGTCATTAACACCCTCCTGAAAAACAAAAATCAAAAACAAAAAAAAATATCTTAAATACAAATATAAATTTGTTATAAATAGTTTTAGTTACGCAAAACATACTTTTATGTGTTCAGGTTTGATCAGTGCTGTTTTACCACATAGAGTGTTAATGACTTTTCCAATTTCTATATGTTTGGTAGCCACTATTTTGATGTCATTTTTTTTATTTTGAAACATATTGTTTTTCATATATTTATATGAGTCATCTAACATTGAAGCTTTGTATATGTTAATTTGTTTTTCTAACATTTTTTTTCAAGTGTAGTATGGAATTAAAATTTTTCTGTCTTAGTTTTGTGAGTTTTGTTTTGAACCCTATAAAAATTAAAACATCATATATATATCAGTACCTAGTATTATATATTATTATTTATTATATTATTAATATTATATATAAAAATATTTGTATTTTAAAATGACTGCAGGCGT
Source organism: Aphis craccivora (assembly GCA_009835225.1). Classification (NCBI taxonomy): domain Eukaryota; kingdom Metazoa; phylum Arthropoda; class Insecta; order Hemiptera; family Aphididae; genus Aphis; species Aphis craccivora. The sequence goes on from VUJU01005227.1 coordinate 3,347, forward strand.
TGTGGACAAACGCAGCGAATGTGTTAATGAGTTTTTGTCCTAAGCCAACGAAGTATTACATAAATACGAATAAAAAATTATTAAATATATATATAAATATTACCAAAATGTTTGTCGATGAATAGTGCTAGTCGTAGTACAAAATTTGAATTTTTGATGAATTTTAAACCGATTTGTATGCACTGCCATTCTGCTTATTACAAGTTCCCGGGCATGTAGTCCGAAAAAAATTACTGAAAATCCAAATTTGGTTCTACAAGTTTCAAAATGGTTTCCCTCGACTCTAAATGACTTACTTACTACATCCTTTTAGGGTGGATAATTTTTTACAACAACATATTTAAATATGTGCACAATGAAAAATCAGAAAAAATAGTCACTGAATTGTAATATGCACCTTAAATCTTAATATAAGTGAGGCTGGGCACTAACGAGTTAAAAAGTTATTTTATATTGTATATGTTATTTAAATTAAATTGATGTATTTTACAAAATTCTTAGAAATAAATATCATAATTTAGAATCTTATTTATTAGACAACAATTACTGTATCTTGACCAGTTCAGCATTATTGTTTACTGAAATAACTGGATTACTACTAGGGAAAACACTAGTAGATTATTGTTGTTCCCCTGATGTTTCTATTTAAAAATCAAAGTTACAATATTATATTAGTATACCTCTTCACGAGATTTTTACGTAAATTATTAATTCCACTAGTATCTTTTCCTTTTAGGGTTTTCTTTGCCAACTCTAAAATTTATTTAGTTATCACTTTCACCTGGTAGATTTATCAAATTATGACGGCTTATTACAGTAAAATACTTTCATTTTAAATGGTCCAATAGATTGGTTGTGCCATTTGATCTTTTACACTGATTTTTACAGATCGTACAAGTGGTAATGACAGAGGTATTTGGAGCTCTTTGAAAATGCTTCCAAGCGATAGACGAATTTTTCTTTGGGATTGATAGAACTTACAGAAAAGATAATATTTCCATTGTGATTTTTTTTTTTAATCACTTATTTTATATTTTAAGAATTAAAATACAATACAGAGATAAATATAGGAAACAACGAATAATGTTTTACGATAAACAACAACTTAAACGACAATTCACAACAGTTTGTTACTGCGGCCAGCTACGTCCCATCCACAGTATTATTGAGATCTTTAGTAGCGCTGCGGCCGTTAGAATGGTTGCGAAAAACGTGCAAACAGTGTGCATATAGCATGCCGGCCATAAGTCAACGTACACATCATCGGTAACAGAAAACAGCTCAGTTGTTGCTTGTTCCATGGCAGTTAGGCGCTTGTAAAATGAAGCCACTGTAGCGGTTATTAACGTAATCAGTAGTCCGTCATACGCTGTTGACCACTGAGTCCATCGCCGGTGGATAGACCATTGGAATATGCGCACAAGCAGACATGCAACACCTGCTACCAACAGCAAACCAGATGCGGTCGCCGTGAACGCAAAAGTGTCCCATTCCGCGATCACTGAACTAGCCGGTACCGTTTGTACCACCTGCAATACCGATATCGTTAGAGGGTGTTTGATTTAGTGGTTGGAATTAAGAGGACGCCATAGTAGCGAAAACATCGTACAATAACATGTCAATAATGTTCCAATAAATACGGCTTACTGAATGGATTTAGAGCAAAATACCTGTGTTAAAAGTTAGAGGAGAGTTATATCAGGTGACTTTCAACACTCGATTTTTTATACAAATTATTCACAAGTAAACAAGTGAAAAAAATAGAAAACTCAAAACGGTTTTATCAATTTTGAGAATTTTGAGTCTTATACGTTAAATTTCTTTACAGAAAACCAATTTTCGAAAAATTGAATTCTTATTTTTTTGTAGTTATAACTTAAAAACTACTGTAAATACTTGGAAATTACACCAAATGATTTTATAAGCGTTATCTATATACGATTAAATTTTCAAAATAATATGGCGTTTTTTGAGTTATTTATAGACAACTACAATTTTCGATTTTTCTGAGTATTTTTTTTTTTTTTTAAGTGTTGATAAAAACGTTTTAGGTGCCTAAAAACACTTGAAAATTGAATAAGTACAAGGTTTCTCAAATGTTGTTCTTATTGTTATAAGCGTTTAAAGTTCAAATTTTTTCGAAGTAATTCAAAATCGCGAACATTTGCAAGTACTTTTGTAGGTAGTTGAAATATATAAAAAAATTTTGTATAAGTAGCTAAGAATTACAAGATTTTCCATAAGTTTGGCTTAAAATAATTATAGAACTATAGAAGAACTTGAATATTGGCCAATTAAAAATATTTAATCCTTAGTTTAAATTTTTACGAACTTTAAAATTCACTCGTAAAATAACGATTTACTATCAAATAATTTTAGATTTTTATTTTTTGTTTATTTTCTTATAGTTAAAATTCATAAGTCGTAGAAGGTTGAAATATACACCCGTTGTATAAATAGGCATTTTCTGTACATGATTTCATTTTGGGGTATTTAGGTCATTAAAACATAAGTCACCCTTTTCACCACCCAGTTTAAAATATAATATATATATACATACAATATAGTATATATTATATACCCATATGTATATTATATATTATATATTTATACCTTAGTCTAGGACCTAGACTGACAAATCATCTCCGTTCAGAATCGTTTTTTGTATACGATGATACCTATTATTGGATTCAAATTTATACATATACATATTTATATATATTATATATACAGAGTTACCTACTAAATAGCAGTGTTACTCACTTGACCACTTTTTTTTTTTTTTGATATATGGCATAACAGGTGCAGATAGTTTAGTGGAAATAAAATGTCCGTTTTTAGCAAAAGATTGTGACAATTATGCAGAAGCAATCAATGAAAAATGACTACGACTAAAAATGCATTTTAACTAAAACAAAAAATAAAAATTTAAAATGATTTAATAGTAAATCGTCACATCAATATATTATATAGGTTTATTATATTTTGATATAGATACTTTAAATTTTATTTTATTTAACATGTTGCTGTGAAAGAGATTGGATTGCATGCTTTAAATAAAAAAAATTGTTGTGACTTGTGCTAGAAGTAGGTAAGCACGCATGTTAATAGGTAAAAAATGTAATATCTATGTTATTTTTCATTATTCCTTTACACTGAATTATTATTGATTCCAAATTTAGAAAAAAAGTTGTTGATATCAGATACATTAGAACTTAAGTAATTCAAGAAAAGTTGAATAAAAAAAAGAAAAGGAAATATTTGTATTTTACTATTTTGTATAATTAAATATTAGATTATAGGATGATTAAATTATGTATGTTTAAGTGTGTTTAAGTAAGTACAGGTTCACGTACAAAACTAACGTAAATATACATTATAAATTTAACTACTACAAAACTAATATTTAGATATTTAGGTAGTACTAGTTCAGGTTATTGTATTAAATTAGATATTATTTACTGTATTATAAATATTTTATGAAGTAGTAAGTATCTAATAATATATTAAATCTAAATCGCGTACCTAGGTACCGGCGGATATTAAAAATATTACAGCTGCATTTACCCATTTACGTGTATCCGTGATCCGTTATAGACGAAGGTTCAGATAATAGTAAACATCGCTCCCGAATATTATGTAATAATCAAAACTAACCGAAAAAATATTTAGTAACTGAATAGGTATTGAAAAATAACGAGTTCCGCAGTAATGACATAGAAGATAATGTATTAAAACTTTTATAACATTATAATTATATTTTTAATACCGAAGACACCCCGAAACAGTAAAAAGAATAATAAAATGATATAGATAAATCACTTAGGTATAATTTATCAAAATACAGTATCATGTGAAACCGTACCCAACACAAGTCTTCTTTGTCGTTATGTTATAACATAGCTAAGATTTCAATTAATTACATTCAAATTTACTAAACTAGATATGTAAAACTGAAAATTTAAACTATAACTGTTTATTTAATCTAGTAAAAATGTCTCGTATTTTATATTTTTCTATTATTCGTAATCATCGTTCGTAACCCGTTTAATTAATTAAATCAATAAATAAATAGAGTTCAAATAAAAAAATAAAAAACCTTCAGAACAATATTCATTCATTATCAGATACTAAATTTTATACATATTAAATTAAATAAATTAAAGCTTATTGTATAATTATATGAATCCTCCACCCAACAATCAACACAGCAGAAATTACAGACCTATACTCAACCCACATTAAGAACATGACCAGTCAGGTATCCAAAACCGTTCTGTTCGCTATACAATGCGGTAGTAGGGAATTTGAAAAACTAATTGGCCAAAGTTATAGTCTGTAGCGAGTATAGAATAAATTAGTTTTTAAGTACGCTAAATTATAGATGTCTTAAACAAATCCACAAAAATAAAATAATAAATATTTTTCATCAACATTAAACCTTCAGAATTAAATAAAGACATCTCCCATGTGAAACACGTATCAAGGTTTCATGGTACCTATTTAAAGTCTTAAGTAAATATAATACTAATATTAAAATTTTACATAATTATAACTCGCTTTAAATTTTAAAACCTGTCGAGAGTAGGTACACATATAATATTCTTTCTTTGATAATAGGCCATTTCACTCTAATATAAAAGTTAAACATATATAATTAGAATTTCTCAACATATTATTTGATATGGTACGTTTTATTAAAACGAAGATAACACAAGTGGGTACTACCTCCACTAAACGGCTTAACTGTTGTAAAATACACTAACGTCAGTAATAATCGTGTACGTAAGTCCACAGCCAGTCGACATGCGTATTTCGATCACGGTTATCAAATCCACATCAGGGGTGTAGATCTGAAATCTCACGTAAAATCGTCTGACCCTCGCATCCAACCATTTTTGTTTCGCGTATTCGTCGATAGTCAATTTCCCATTAATTAAACCACCAGCCACATGCAATTCATAACCTGAATCGTCATCTGATGCCATCCGATTTTCTGTAATTATTTATGTCACGTTAAAGTCTCTTACTTTTATCACAGACAAACTCATTGCAGAAACGCGTCTATTATCTATATACAGAGTGAATTTTAAATCTTAGAAGAAAACATAAAATATTTTAACTTTAAAGTTTAAGTGAACCTATATAAATTATAAGTTCAAAACTTTTTCTTATGCGAGATTAGGTTTTTATTCGTTAATTAATATAGTTAAAAATCCCTCTGTATTTCATCGTTGAGTTAACAAGTGATTTTATTTAATTCTTAAGTAAATACCATAAAACAGGAAGTTCCTAAGATTCGCCGGTTTAGAATACGTCCATGGATTGTTTGGCATATCTTTATCGTTGTATTCTGTCCAACCGACACCGTAATTCCTGTGGTCAATCTCACCGTTCATATTTATCCGTTTTTGTCTGAATCTAACGCCCCCGCCGATCAGCCTACTATTGTATAGACCAAACCACCCTCTTTTGTCGTCTTTAAAAATTTTAAAAATTAAAAGGTTGTAAAATCAAATGTTTATTTATACATTAACTATTATATAATCGTATACGTACATTTTATTGTATCCATCGTGTCATTGGCAATTGGAACGCCATTGTATAGTTCCAACGAATGTAATAATTTTAATAACTTAAACAATAAAACATTTTTTAAACTGCAAAAAGGAATAATACGCAATTAACTATTTGCAAAAAATGAAATAACAAAATTATAAATTATACTCGTTCAAATTAATTCGTCGATTGTTTGACGTAAACCCTCGTTCCAAGTATGCGGACACCATTTGGTTTGTTCGATATTTATCATTTCTATTACTAAACACTTTCAGATTGTGAAGGAAACCCAAAGATGTTAATATCAAAACTATACAAATGACTCCGTCCGTAATTGCATTATTACGATCAGCTATTAGGTTTCTTCGCTCTCTTAAAATCTTAGAGTTGTGAAAATCGGTTAATGATAACTACTGATATCTACAGGAAAAACTTAGCACGTCTTACTTCCGCCGTTTTTCTGGTCAATGGTTCGTAGAAATATCTTCGTCTTCGGTAATTTCTAATCGCCCTCACATACTCTACGTCTTGTAAAAGCCTTCGCGTTTTATTCCTGTACTTGTGTAATGTCAAATTATACCTAAATGTCATAAATTGGTCCTAGAAAAAATTCAGTTTACACAACGTCAATAAAATTGACAAATACACAAATACACATACCACTGTTCTTGAATCATATGTTGCAATAACTGCACTCATCAATACGATCTTAAACGGTGTTGAAACCACAACTCCTTGAAGAATTCCAATTGTTATCGATGTTAGCCAACAGAGACTTTTCACTCGACCAAATTTTAAACCGTATAAAATTATGAAAAACACTGTTATCACATAAACTATAATGCAACAAAACCTAAGATGTATATTATTTTAAAATAATATATTATTATGCACATGATTAACATTATGTTATTAAATAATATTACAAATCATCTTATATATACGTACCATCCAATTATAAACCAATGATTCCATTGACGTATTTCCGTCATCATTTCAGTATGAGCTGGATAGTATAATTTATTTTCAACCAAACGCTTAATGATAAATTCTAACGCTTTTTTCGAAGTTGATTCTATATAAACATACATTACAAATTTAATGAGAAATAAAATTATTTATTTTACGAAAACAATCCAAGTATACTACGCACGATGTTCATTATCAGACATTTGTGTTTCTTGCCGTCCTGTGTTGTGCTTTATTTTATTCAACTGAACTAGTCTACCTTTTCTATACATATATAATGAAATAATGAAAATATATTTTATTTAAAATAAATGTATAAATTATTTATGGTTCATTTTTACCGAAAACATTTATGCACTCCAAACGTTAATAAGTACTGGACTATTCCGCTTTGTATGGCTATTATAATTTCTCTTAATTTCAATTCGAATTTTTGAAAGTTTTCTTCGTTTGCTAAACACGATGATAAAACATTAACAAACAATAATCATTACGTGTTTTTATTGCTATCATTACTGTGAACTTTTTCGTAGAACATCATACTGGATAACATTAAACATAAAATGCTACACAATATAACACTAAGCCTCTGGCATCTGGTTATAGGAGACCTCGGATGACTGTTGTGTAAAAAGGTAAAAAGTAAAATTGGCATTAATTAACATATTTATTAATTTAAAATAGGTACTTGTATAAAATATAAAATATGTGATAGTTTAAGTTTTCAATTTTAGATAATTTCCTGTGTGTGGGTGTGTACCTGCTTGAGTATAAACAGTGAAGAATCAGTTGTTAAATGTGTTAAATATTTGTGACATAAAGAAACAGACCGGAGTCCTTTTGCTTTTCTTCCATTTGTGTATGTTGTATAAATCTCATTTTTTTGTAATACTGTATATTTTATAGTATTTTAAATCAATTAAATTATGTTATATTCTTAGTTTTCTGTTATGATATAAATGTACATAACAATATATATCACTTTTCATCCACTTCCTCTAACTAAGGGCTAAATTGATTGACTACAAGATGTGTATTAGATTAGAAAAGGTTTAAAAAATGGTGCTTAACTTTATAGTGATGAAAATACAATGTTATTTATAATATTAGAAGTGTTCTGTTGGCGGTGATGTTTTACTGATAGAAAAAAGAAATCAGAAGGAGTTGAGCTGACGGGCCAACGACAGTCATCGTCCGTTAAAAACTAGTGGGAATTCGGTAATACCTATAATTAATGATAATAATTTAAATTAAGTGTTCGATTGTATAAATGGTGGTTGTTATTCTGAGTGTATGGGTGGCTGTACTTAAATATTTAGAGTTAGCTTGTATGATTATAACAGAATAAAGATTATTATATATGAATAATATATATAAACAAATTTACTCCTCTTATATCGTACAGCACAATACACCATGAAGATGTATAAGGAATCGATTGAGTACCTTTGATACAGGATTTGAAACAATTGCAACTGTACATTTATAACTAGTGATTATTCAACGATGTCCAACAACACATTATGTCAAAAATGAAATGATCTTTCCAAGTTTAACTGAGTACTATTACAAACAATATTCGCTTATTTTATCTCCTTAAGTTTTCTTCAACGGGGAGTTTTGAATTGGGTTTAAAAAAGAGGTAGTAGTCTTGATGTTAGAAAAAGTAGTTGAAAAATAAACTTGTGCTAACAATTTTAAGCGCTGCTGCCAAAGGAATTGAATTTCACACAATTGCTAATTAATGTGGTTTCAAGGTAATGCTGTTACGACTTGATTTTGGCGTTGGTGAACTCCATAAAAACTGTTTTATGAGCAAATAAATGATCGAGCCTTAATAAAAGTATCATAGTTATGAGCTAGATATTATGAGATTATAAAAGTTAAAGGTCATATTTATATGGATTTTAATCCATGATAGTTACATACTTTGATAAATTTAAAAATATTTTAGGAAATTAGGAATTGACTTCATATGTGATCAGGTGAACGTTGTTCTTAGAGTATAATTATGAATTAGAACATAGGACTGGGATGTACAGTACATGTAGATTACCACATGAGAAAAATTTAGCAACACAACAAAATGAATAACACAATTTGCCAAAATGTATGCTCACTTAAGTTTTACGTATTTGGAGGGAGCTATATTGTGTGACTTAATGCCGAGGCTGGGCACTAATGAGTTAAAAAGTTAAAGTTAAAATATTCTTAACTAAGTTACATAACGAATTACTTTTTTTTAAGTAACTTCCATAAGCAAAACTAGGCTCAAAAAAACAAACAGTTCAAAAACACCAACAATTGAAAAATTATTTTAAAAAAGTTGGTATGGGTAATTCATAAATAACTAAATCAATATCGATGTACTAACTGAGTTAATTCAGTTTTTTATTTAGAATTAAGTAAAAATAGTATATTTTATTCATCGATTATGAAATATTTTTACTAATCAGTAATCAATTATCAGTTATCACTATTGCAGTTATTTTGATATTTGAACAGTCACCAAATGGTTTTTGTTCCGCACAATGCATTTGTAATTTAAAAATAATATTAATGTGGTTAATGTTTATTAAGATATATGATAATGTATATTATATTATAATATATTGACATACTGACTGATAGTGTAGACACGGTATTGCTTAGAGCAATTGATTGTTTTATGGAAATGGATTATAGACAGAGTTAGTACATCATAAACCACAATAAAGTATATTATATAATAGGTCAGTTGGTTGGTTATCAGTAGCCGCCGTAACAGGTTGTCCGCAGCGCTCAGCGCTCTGTTCAGTATAAACGTCTGTGTTATTATTAATCTTTTGAATGAATAATTCCAAAAATAACAATAGTTCTCCTCAAGACCGTAATCTTCCAGATACATAAAAAAAAAAAAAAAATACGAGAACAAGCAATGCTGCTCTCTCCTCCATTTACAAGGTCCAATCCTTTGCTAACTCTTCAAGGCGACGATGAAATGGACAGCTCTAAAGAGAACGCAAGTAATCAAGTACCACAGGTTAGTCAAAAAATTCCACCTATTTACGAATATAACATTTCGAGTTATGAAAACTTTTATACATCGTTATGCAATATAACTTTCGAAGAATTCTCCATCGCGAATACCAAATCTGCTCTCAAATTAAATTTGAACTCTACTGACGATTATAGAACTGCTACAAAACTTTTTGACGATTCCGGTATTGAATATCACACTTACCAATTCCAAAAAACAAACAACTATTCTTAATCAGCAGGAACCTTCCTGTAAATATATCTGAAACTTGTATGTAGGTTATGCAACTTCCAAGCAATTATACTAAATTAGAATTCCCGGTGAATATCTCAAATAGCACACAAAACATTGTAACCGACAAACGTTCATATCCCGCCTCAACCAAAAATAAATTGCAAGATAAACCATTAAATAACACATTTCACCAGTTATTAAGATTGGCATTTTCTTCACATAACTTAATTTTCAAAATATTTTGCTTATTTTAAGACTATTTAAAAACATTTGAGATATACGACTTTTTTAATTTTTTTTAACTATTTACCATAAAAGTTTTTCCATAAACATTCGATGGATTATTTTGCACTAAAATTTAGTTTCATTATTTTTATTTTTGATGATTTTAATTCACTGTTTTTCAATTCAAAATTAAATCATTACAAATTTAATTAAGATAATTACACTTTCAAAATATTTCATATAATTTAAAGCTATTTATAGGCATTTGAAATACTTAGTTTTTTTTTCTTTATATAATATATAAGATTTTTACTGTAATTACAAAAAAATCAAAAACCGTAAGTCATAGATTTTTTTATAATTTTTTAAAGTTATTTTAACTTGCATTTTAGTTAAAAATTTTACGAATATGTCGAAATTGCGAATATTTGAATAAATGATGTAGTTTATAATTCATAGAATTTTTAGTATTTATATGTAACGTTAACAACTTCAACACGAAGTTTTCCATGAATTTTCCTTTAAATAACTATAAAAAAAAAAATAAAATGTCATTATAGGAAAAAATGTTAAGAGCGATTAAATATAAAATTTTTACGAAGTTTGAAAACGATAACGATTTATCCTACAAACGATTTTAAAAATTTGTTATTACTTATTCAAAAAGTATAAGTAATAAATACTTGAAAATTACACCAAATATTTAGATTGGCATTTTCTTTACACAACTTATTTTTCAATATATTTCGCTTATTTTAAGTCTTTTAAGACTTATTTTTATTTTTTTTATTTTTTAACTATTTATCAGGATTGGTAATGTACGCGTATAAAACGTCTTATGCACTACCCCATGCATAAAACGTATAAAATTCAATAACAACTAAGACATACTAAATTTCCTTAAATTTAGAATAAAATTAAAAACATGACTAATTTCCTTTTGTGTATTTATAAGTTTAAAGTTTAAAGATGTAACAAAAACATCTATATTTTTATTAATATAAAAAATTATCACAAATGTCTTATTTAATATTATAAAATAAAAATTATTAATTATTAATATTAATGTAGTTTATTAACACAGAATATAGATGAACTGAATGGTATTTAGTAATTAATATAAAAAAGTGGGTAAGTGGGTACCGCTCTGCTTACATTAGGTGCCGTGTGGATCACTATTATACATTATAGGAGGGTTAAATTTGAATCCAATGATAATTATCATTGTATACGAAAAACGATTCTGAACGAAGATGATT
>VUJU01005228.1:0-14608 GCA_009835225.1 Aphis craccivora
ATATATATATATCAATACGCATAATAAAGAAAAGGTATTAGGTATTATAATATAATATATAATATTGTAACGTAATCGTGTACTTATAATTGAACTAACTCAGCTTAATCGTCTGCTAGTTACAGAACTTGTTCTCCTAGGTTTCGGTGCCTTCGCAGACTTATTCCTTCACCTATTGGATGACTCGTAATTTCCTTGTTTAAACTTGAAAATATTGTACTATCATGAAAATAAGGAAACTAAAATCAATACAGAACATTACAACAATTCCTTGGTAAGTAGATTTTGTGTGTTGATTATTTTCTACGCTAGGCAAAAATTGCCAAATTGGCGGCTAATGACAAATTGTCATCTTCTTTCGAATCGGTTGCATCTTCTGCCGATGTGGTTGTAGGCGGTTTAGTTTGTTTGATCTTATGCGATTGACAAAACGCTGAACGATCAGATCTGTTTGAACGTATTGAGGCGGGCAAGAACACATTTTTCACGAAACTCTAGAGTTAAACCTAACCTAAAGCTCTAGGTTTTAGAGCTTCTGGTTTTTCAACAAGTATAAATATTCCATCAACTGATAAATGAACTTGACCTAAAAGTTCATATGCCATATTTAACACACTATATGCTACTGTATATAGCACTATTTAATTGGTATAAATAGTAAAGTTGTTGGGAGTCAATAAAAAAAAAAATCAATTTTATAAATCTATAACCTAAAGATATACTAAATACTATATATAGTATATACTTTAAGATATATATAGTATATTATTACTTATTAGATAAAAATATTTTAATCATACGTACTATTAAGATTTATTTAATATGTTTAAAATATAAAAATTATAAATTATAATATAGTAAAATTAATGACATCATATAAAAATGTATAAAATACAAATTTAAATTATTATGTTTATAAGTAAGTAATAAGTAATAATTTTTGAGATTTTTATTAAAATTAGTTAACATTTTATGACATAGTATTTTAATCAATATATTAATTATTTAATAATTTTCTGGTCTTGGAAATTAAAAATGTTAATCATATACCTAAATTGTTGTAAAAAAAATTGCTTAATCACCAATTCCATCCCCCTCCCACTTTATTTATCTAGATTACTGTTCATCATGTAAACAAAAAAAAAACTTTTAATTATTCAAAACTCAAAAAATAAAGTAGAGTTAATGATTACAATATTTATGCGTTCACATTTTTATACAGGTAGATATCTAAAATCGTATATTAAAAACTATCATATCACGAAAATCATACTTTCAATTATTTCTTTGTAAACTGTAGTATAACCATTTTCCGATTTAGGTAACATAATTGGTTTTCCAACTGGACAGATTTTTCCGTCTGACATATCCACATGCAAGTATATCTAATAAATTAGTAGGTAGTTTGAATGGAATCTTCTACTACTGATACATAATTTTCCCAGCCTAAATTACTCAACATTGTAAGAATGGCCTGTTAAAAACAAAATAATTCAACCATTTGTTATATTTTAAATAAACCACCTATATAACATTTGTATTACTTTTGCTCTAATTCCAGTCTGGTCTGTTCCAATAAAGAAAGCATTTGCCGGTTTTTCTTTCAAGTTAATCTTGTATGGCAAAACGTGAGTTTTGTTTAGTAAAAATGTACATAATTTTATGTACATTTATAAATGATTCTAAATCGTCTGGACCTATATATCCTAAATTATTAAATTTAATATTATTTTTTGGCATTGTATAATACAATGATATCATTTTACTATTTTAGGTAGGATTTTCTATAGTATACAGGGGAAAATAATGGCGGGTCCGATAATCATGTAAGTAGTTAATATCTTGAAAACAACTAGTTTTAATCGCAAGTCACTTTAAATCTACCCTATCCTAATGACACCACTGTTCTAAAGTAAAATAAAAAAATAATAAAATAATAAAAAAAAATATTAAAAAATATTTAAATAAATAATAAAAAAAAATAAATTAATTAAAACAATAAAAAAATAATAATAATAATTCAAATTCAAAACTGGTACGGTTTTAAAAAAAAAAAATAAATAAATAAATATGAACAAATTCTAATTATTATAATTATACTTGTACTACTGTCCTTACCGACTTTCCAATAGAGCCGTGTCGTGTTGTTGCATAGAGAAATATAGACGCCGATAAAAAAAATAAATATTTAATGGCCGGCGCCAAAGAGGGGAAAAAACTTACAAAGTAATAAAAACCATTTCAAACACAGACCAACAATCAAACACTGAGACGATTGAGTTTAATACTCATAATAATAATATTAGCATTATTATTATGAGTGTTAAAATCAATCATTAAACCAAAATATGAAGGTAACAATGAGACAACAGGGTCTTCATTCAGAAACTAAACAGGACAAGTCTAAATAATCGCTAGTCATTGAGTCACGCCACGCCGCGAATTTCTGATTCTCATTATTCATACATTATACATAAAAACTTTCATCCGGTGAATTGTGAAGACTAGTAGAATATAGTTTACATACTTACATATTATGTCCATGCATACACACATATATACACATATTATCATTATTACAAACTCCTAAACATATTATAATGTTAATATATTATATTAGTAGGTGGAAAGTGTATGTTCTGGAACCTCCTCACGAGGAGCTGGTCCTGACCGATACCCCCGTTCTCACCCCGTCTGCCATCGATCCTCTCATTGCGTCGATCGCCTGTGTTCCCCCAGCAGGAGCGATGACCACCGCGATGCCCCCCGTCCATCCCAGGCCACGACAACCGCTGCGATTAATAAAATGCTATAGCATTTATAACCTAACCGAGGCTGCAGCTGCCAGGTCATACTTAACATTTTATTATTATTTGTCGATATTATCTATTTATCTATATATATGCAAATTAGTACGTTTGTTAATTTTTTTTGTTTTTTCTCTTTTGGACGCCCGTACATGTATTATCATTATTATCATTATTTTTATTATCACTGTTTTCGGTGACGTTTGTTACCACACTATGTTTGAGTGCATTGTACACCATAATTTATAACTATAATTTGGCTTTGGTTATTTATAATATATACGTGTAATTACACTTGGGTCACCTTCTCATCCTCAACACCTCGCGAGTCAATGCAAATAACCGCTGTACTCACAGGATTTGCATTGGCGCTAAACATATGCAATGAAAATTGGTTCTGTCAGCTCCCTTACTGATGCTATTTAATCAATCCATTAATGGTACAGTATTTCCAGACAAATAGAAAATTTAACATACTGCTTTCGACCGGTTAAAAAGGAGACAAACCATGAAAAAAAAAACATGTATCCATTTTTATAAACAAGGGTGGTATGTTAAATTTTCTATTTAAAATGTTGATAAAAGCACAGAATAGAACAATAAATGATAAAAGTGTGGTTGCATAAAGCCCTTGCTAAATAACAGACTGTGATAACACTCTATAGTGTGAATATGAAATGACGCAAGAAACCTTCAACGATTTAAAAATGCCAAAAGTGAAAAGATGATTCAAGATCAAGATTCGTGACCACTATATCAATCCATTGTAGCAGACTATAACCACAATAATTAGATTTATAAAATACGCACTAGGTATTATAACAGACAAAAATATAATATTTTTAATATACCTACTTTGTGGTATACCCGTAATGCAGTTTACGCGGTATAACCAACTAGGTACGTCTTACCCTCGTATCTTCTAGTTAATGAAACTCTCTAAAATCAATTAGAATGGCACTGTTAAAGTGTTAACTAGTAAGGTAGGTACGATAGGTTCTTGTTGATTTTACGCTCCTATTTGGTGGAAATGACTCAAAGATTACATATACCCGTGGTACGTATATCCCGGGGCTGTTTTCTATATAAAGGTAAGAACAGGGCCGTATTTAGGGAGTGGCTCGGGTGGGCAATTGCCAGGGGGCGCTTATTTTTAGGGGCGCCGAATAATTGGTAGAAAAACAAAATAAAATATTGTATATTTTTAAATTTTATTAATGCCATGTCAATGATTTTCAAAATAATTTTCAATTACAACTGTATTTAATATTTATTATCATTTTTCACGGTGTGTTTATTATTCTTCATTTACAATGCTATAATTATAAAACAAAGTATATAAGATATCGACAGTGTCAGTATGGCTTATGATTGGGCCCCAGCACAGTAATTTACAATGAGCCATTTTACATAAAACAAAAAAAGGGTTTTAGATTCTGAACGAAGTGATGAATGTATTGATTTTACAATGATGTGTGTTTTATTTTTTTGTGTCATCAGTGTACAGCATAACTAGTCGAAATAATGCTCCAATTTCAAACTTTGGGGGTGGTTTGAGGTTTCCGATGTAAAAGTGAATATCCTTGGTGCATTATAGAGGTCAAAAGTAAACATTTTCCAACAGTTTTCAAAAAAATCTAGAAAAACAAAAAAAAATTATGGAAAAACGGGAATTTTTACGCAAAACCAGTTTTCGACAAAATCGATTTTTTTATATGGTTTTAATTCAAAAACTAATCACTGTAAATACTTGAAATTTTCACCAAATGTTTATGTCAGTGTTACCTATACACAGTAAAATATTAAAAAAATGTTGACTTTTTTTGAGTTATTTATAGAAATTTTTGATTTTTATGAGAATTTTTTTTTGAAGTTTCGATAAAAAAATTTTGGATGGCCAAAAAAACTTGAAAATTTAATACAAGGTTCCTTCGTTACCTAGTCACAATTATTTTTATAAGCGTTTATGGTTCAAGATTTTACGAAATCTGTCGAAAATGCGAAAAACTGCAAGTAATTTAAGGATTAAAAATACAACACTAAGTTTTCCATAAGTTCTCCTTCAAGTATCTATAGAAAAAACTCGAAGCATCATTATAGGAAAAATTTTAAGTGCGTTTGAATTTTAAATTTTTATGAAATAGCGTAACGATAACGATTTATCCTCAAACGATTTTAAATGTTTGTTATTATTCAAAAAGTATAAGTCATAGATACTTGAAAATATTTTGACTTTTTGAGCTATTTATAGAATTTTTCTGAAAAAAATTTTTTAAGTGTCGATAAAATTTTTTTGGCCCAATTAAAATACTTGAAAATTTAATAAAAAGTTCTTCATAAGTTATTTTTATAGTGATTAAAAAATTATAAGAATACATAGGCATAATTTTTTTTGATAACTATGATAATGATAACTAACATTGTATTCAAATTTAACACTCCTATAATACATAATAATGATTCATACGGCACCTAATGAACAGCAGAGCGGTACCCACTTACCCACTTTTTTTTGTAAGTATCACTCATTATTTAAATATTTTTCTAGACAATTTAAAATATTGTAACGTATAGGTAAATATCAGACATTTATAAATTTTTTATTTCATATTCAGAAAAAAAAAACAAAATATTTTCGACGAATTTTGACCGAGCTGATTAATTTTAAATTTATGACGAACAATGAGTAATGAATACCGCTAACCTATACATATTATGCTACTATAATAATTAATAGGGTAGATAATTCCGAACTCATAATTACATCACATAAAACAACACATTAGATACAATATACACAATAGTACAATGCACACGTAGGCGTTAGGTGATAATAAATAGCCAATAGGCACTAAACTTAAAATATAATATAGTAAATTTATATTATATACAAAAGAAGTCTAAATTGTTAGGGCCAAAAGCCGTTCCTTAAAAGTTAAAAATAATTAGAAAAAGAAATACGAACAATTACACTTAACTAACATTTAACACTACGTAAATATAACGAGTGAATAAATTATTAGAAAAAAAAAATAATACCTAAGTAATTTCGATACTTTCATAAACGATCACAAGAAATGAAGTAAATAATAATAACTCACCTTGTTGACGTGGTTACACTGTAACCTTGGTTTTATCATTGACAACTGGGAACATTTTTCATAGATAATGGTTTATCACGATCAACACCGAACAGTGAACATCAACAAAACTGCGGTTTTTTCGTTGCAAGGAATCTGCGATTTATAATTTCAATTTATTTATATTTTTATTTTAGTCTGGGTTCAAATGCCGCAATGAAAGTTGGCTAATCGGACGGGCTTTATCTTTTTTGATGTTGTTTGAGAAAAAGAAAAAATGAGCAACCTTTTAGTTTACAGAACATTGTTAATAAAATTCGCATTTTCCTCATTACTAATTTTTATGCACTTTCTGTATGCGTTATATTCGTGGCTCATCGACCAGACGGTATTCAAACAGCCAGATCCTTGGCAGAATCGTTCCGTCAACGGATACAAGAAATATCAGTTGAAAAAATTGCCCAACCATCTTGTAGTGTCTGTGTGCCAGGAGGAGGTGTTCTATGAATACTTGGCCAAGTTATTGGCCTGGGCGTTGTTCCTAGAAGTACCTGTCGTTAGCTTCTACCATAATGAAAACGGTAACATACTACAATTTTACATTTTGAGTTAAATTTTTATGCGTGGTATCATTATGTCGATGGTATTGCCAGTTTTGTAAATTTTTTAAGTATTATTGGTACCCGTTTATTTTTTCATGAACTAAATAAATTCTTAATAATATTTTAAATACCTACTTTCTTTCTACAAGAAATTGTGTACATTTTAAATTCTATTTATTGTTGTGAACTTTCTTTCAAATATTTTTCATGTTTGGAATTGTAAAAATATCTAAATACAAACATAAATATTACTATCAAATTCTTATAAAATTTATATAATATGCCATCTTATATTATTTCTAACAAACAATCTATGTTTATATTATACAATTTATTGTTACAATAAAATATATTAATAAAACTAAAAATAATAAAACTTTCATCAATAAAATTTATTTATCTTGATGATTATTTTAAATTTCAATATAGGTATTAATAAAAATAATGAATAGTTTATAATTATTGGATAATAATTTAAATTTAACAAAATACAAGTCTCCATGAAGTAGGTAGATAGTACATTTAATAATTAAATTCAAATTCAATTTGAAATTTGAAACTTCAATTATCAATACTAAATAATTTAAATTAATGTAAATATTTGCATAGATTTACTGATATTTAAAATTAGGAGATATAAAGCAAAAAAAAACATTGTTTAAATTTTGCCTTAATTTATAAAAGTTAAATGAATTTAAAAATGAAAAAAAAAATTTTTATAAACATAGGTCAGAAATCAGAATTAATAGTAGGTATATAATATATGGCACTATTCTATCAAAAACAACATTTTTCATTAATATTATAGAATGAACCTATTAATAACTAAAAATCTTTTATCTACTCTCCAACTCATGTTAGTCTTAGATCTGTCTCTAGCACCACATTTATAGATAAGCCTATTTTAGTTAATGATTTATTACATTTTATTATTTGGTATTGAAGTGTTTGATTTATTTTTTTTTTTAGGTATATCTCCTGAAGAATTATTTTATGCATTTAGAGATCAGTACAGTAGTTTATTGACAAAAGTAAATTGGGGATTAGAATTCAATGATAACATAAAATTTGAATCAAAAAAATGTATTAATGGTAAATATTTCTTAATTATTGAATTATGTCTTTTAATGTATTTTACATGTTCATAAATTGTTATCAGCAAACAGAATTTATTATACAAACAAAAATTATTGTGTATAATTGTGTATATTTTAAATGAGCTTTTTTATACTTCAAGGATATAAATGGGAACCAAGAATTGAAGTCAACATACTGACATCTAAACATTCTAAATTACAATTAGTAAATGCTCTGCGAACTGTGTGCAGCACAAAAGAAGAATTCTCAGACACTTTAGTCGAGTTTGCAATTAATAAAACATTCCCTATGGTTGAACCTGATTTGGTTGTAATCTGTGGCAAGTCGTGTACAACATTTGGTTTATTACCTTGGCACACCCGTGTCACTGAATTTTTGTGAGTTTAATATTTAAACACTGAATTTAATTAACTTACATGTTGTTGCATAGTCACATACTAATTATACTGTTTTTGGGTTCTAGAACATTGAAAACACATTATAATGTTTCATTTTTAAAGTTTTACAAATTATTAGAACAATACAGCAGAAATGAACAAAGATATGGAAAATAAAAGTTTTATTAGATTATGATAACTAAATTTAAGTGTAAATAAAAGTTTATATTGTTTGTCAATTATTTAAAAATTGTTATTAAAAGAATATTTGTTTCCTAATAAATTATTTATTCAAATTAAATCAAATTTATGTTTATATATTATTAAATAAGCTGGTGTTAAACATAAACTGTACTGAAATAATTTTATTTATAATCGCATACTAACTTTTATATATAATATGTAAATCCATGAAGTCCATTACTCCAATTCTATATGAATTTTGCAATTCTGATTATAATGATTTTAGAGTAAAAACACTAAAAACATAGTGCGTTTTTACATATCTTTTAATCTTATAATATATATATTTTTTTAGTTGTGAATTGTAGGATTAGAGATTTTTGGTCAAATAATAAAGGAGGAATACAGTCAGAAAAAGTTGGCAATGTATGTACTAAATAAATAGTTACTGGATATAAATAATTTAAAATAGGTTTAAAAATTTTTAAAACTTCATTATGTCTAAAAATGATTAGGATATAAGTATTTTGTTAAAATTTCAAGTATATGATTTTCTTTCTTGAATTCGATAATAACAAGTATTATTTTAATGTTAGATCGCCAATTGTTAATTTCAAATATGATGACTAGGGCTAGGATTTATTTGCAACAGTATGTTTTTTTTAGACTTCTAATTATTGATTTTGTCAGTTATGTCCACAAATCTCATGATGATGTAAATGATGGGATTTTTGTTTTGCATGTTTTTGCATATTTAAAATAAAGTGAATATTTTGACTATAAAAGCATGAAAAATAAATGTTTTATGGTATATGTCGTTACTAAACATTTTAACATATGCTATGTCAAAAGAAGTTTTAGTAAATATAAGAATTATATTAGGGTCTAACAGAGGATCAGATCATCCAGTTCTAAAAATTTGAAACACCATTGAATGATTTCTTGTAATATATTTAAATAGAATTAGTAGTTAAGAGCATGGACCAAGATATCTTAGTCTGTGGTTATAGTTAAAAATCACTAGTCGTAGAAACGTAATCCATACAGAACCAAATGTACAGCAGAGTTGTACCCATTTAACCACGCTTTTTTTTATTTTGCATTTCCCGATTATATTAAAAAATACTCGAGAATTTTTAATTTTTAAATGTTTTTCTCCAATAACTACCAAATAGATTCAATTTACCATTCAAAACTACTTACAATGTTGAAAATCAAAGTATTTTATAGACCAGGCATGTCAAACACGCGGCCCTTGGCTCATTTTTTTGTGGCCCGCGGCTACCAATATTAATGGACAAAAAAAAAAATATATTAATGTCGTGTAAAGACTATTTTAGATTCTTAGAGAGTGGTTAATTTTTTAATTTAGTTGTAATTGCTGTACTCGTAAACATAAAGAATAAAATCGAAAAATTTGTACAAAATATTTATTTTTTCGCTAAATTTTTACGTGCGGCCTAAATAGTAAACTTTTCAATATATTTGGCCCACCTGATACTTTTGAGTTTGACATGCCTGTTATAGACTATTTATCATGTTGTGTGTACACACACTCGTGCGTTATTGTAAAATCAATTCATTCATTGCTCCGTTCAAAAACTAAAAAAACATAAAGTAATTAATTAAATTAGTAACTAGCTAAGAAAATAGTTTTAACAGAATACACGAATATGTTGAGATGAAATTTTGCAGATAAATTATATTTAAATGGGTGTTGACTATTTCAGTAATCAATAATCATTAATTGTTTACCAGTTTACAATAATTCTGAATAAAAAAATAAAATTGCTCTAAAAACTGAAAAATTAATTTATTTTGGTTATTGTGTATAGTATAAATAGGTAGGTACCTAGCTTCTAGATCTCTTGTGAATGATAATTTATTAAGTAATACATATACTTATGTTCAGTTCAATTTATAACATAAAAATAAAAATAATGATTATTGATTATATATAATCTGATCAATTGATTAATACAATATTAATAATTCATAAAAAAAAGAAAATTACAAAACATTAAAATGTTAAAGGTATGTTAGCATTAGGTATGTACATAGTAAAATTTAGTATTACTATACTACTGACTTTTAATAAATAAATAAATAAATTATAAATATTTTATTTATAAGCAATTATGAATGTACAAAATCAATTTTTATTTAATGATTGAGATTATAATATAAGATTCCAATAATAAATTAATATTGACTAGTACACTAAATTAAAAATGTATTATTTATGTTTTTGATAAGTTTAATTATTAAGAACTAACCTACAATTATTTTAAAAATAAAATAAAGGAGGAATGTAAAATTCTTATATGTACATTTCAACAAAATAATGATGTAAGGATTTTAACTTTTAAAAATAACATTTTAACCAAAACATTAGCGTCTATAACGGTGTTTATTACTTCTTGATTCATTAGAACTAGAAGAACTATGTCGTTTGCTTTTATGCTTTCTAGAATATGACTGACGTGAAAGTGGTGATCGACTTCGTCTTGATCTAAAACTATGAGGAGATCTTTTATCATAATGTCTTGAACGTGATCTACTTCTATGTCTTGAATGCGATCGACTATGCTTTGATATTGAATGAGATCTACTTCTATTTCTTGAACGCAATCTTCGTTTTCTTTTTATACTAGCTGTTAGAGTTTTTCTTTTAGATGATTTCGATTTAATTTTGTCATTTTTTTTATAGTTATATTTACTGTCAGTATTATCGCTCCTTATACTGTCACTACTAGAGCTTGATGAACTAGAACTTGATGATCTTTTGGACTTAGATTTCTTTTTCTTTTTTCCATTTTTAATATTTAAATCATTAGATAATTCTTTATTTATTTTATCTTGTCCTTCGTATATCTTTTTGCTAGATTTTTCTTCTTCATTACATCCTGAAATACAAGATTATAGAAAATCATTATTTTAAGATCAATGAATTTAATACTATAGATATGGATTAATTTAAAAAATTTATATATTTATAAATATGATTATTTTGATCGTATGATATTGATATAATATAGTTTATTCTTGTATTATAATTTACAACATTGATAAAAATAAAAAATAAAACCCTAATTACTAAACATTAGTAAATTATTTTTAAATCTTATTTATTCAAGCCATTTTTAACTTAGCGATAGTGAATACTAAACTACAAACTTGTTCATTATTTATACACAATTTTTTATTAAAAATAAATGAAATATAATTTTACCTTTCGTCTGAATGTTTTCCACTACTTGACTACCATTATCATTAATTTCTCCACTCAACTTGATACTATTATCAAATTTAGATCTGACAAGTTTTTCCTTGGCTTCTAATTGATCCAATTCCATTAGTATTCTTGCTTCAATATTACTGAACTCACGTTGGCGTTTCAATATTCTTTCCTACATTTGTTATCAATTATATAAAAAGTTCAATTGAACTTTGATGATCAAAAATGAAATCAACCAATTGAAATAAAGTAAATGTATTATTTACTTGAATAGCTTCATCAGAATTTTGTTTTGATTGTTTATGACTCAATGTGTTTTGTTCTTCATCACTTTCGTCTGATGACTCAGATTCTGAACCATACACTCCAAGCCCTTTAATAAAAGTTAAAATGTTTAACTTTTATAGCAACTTAATTTTCAAACAATATGTATTTGTAGATAATTTATAGCATAGAAATATTGGTTAAAACCAAAAAAATATAGAGGTAGACCAAATAAACAATATATATTTATTTCATTTATTTATTAATAACTTCAAAATAAATACATTTTAATTATGATTCAAGTAATGGTATTAGTACATTAATGTACAATTTAATTTTATAGGTACAGGCAGAGGCGTTCTCAGGATATTTCAATGGAGGGGATGAAAAAAATGGTAACATAATAAGCCGTAAGGGTTACCAAAAGTAGACTAAACGTGTATAACTAATAAATAAGAAAATAAAGAACCTTGGGGGGGGGATATATCCCCCATATTTATATGAGAACACCCATGTATACAAATATATAATAATATCAACAACTTACCCAGTTTTCCAGCTAATGATGTTTGGTTTTGATTTCCTTGAATATCTGTTAGAAAGGATTTTGTAATTTTTATATATAAATTTAAATTTATATATATATATATATTTATAAATATAAAATATATATTTTTATTCATACATTTATTTAGTCACATGTTTATGCAATTAAACTATTATACGAATAGAGTATAGAATTATAATTATTAATAAATATTACCTGTTTGTAGAGCAGTTTTTAGTGTTTCTTTAACTACATTTAACATCATATCATTAGTAACATCCATTAGCAATTTTGTTAGAATTTTTCGTAGACTTAACATCTGAAATAATATAATTCTAATACAATTACTACTGTAAGTGTTTTAAAATATAAACATAAGAAACAATAGCAATTTAAAACTATTATTGTTTATTGTAAATACAGGTAAATGTTAAAAACTGTATTACCGTATCTTCCCAGATTTGAGCTTTAGTCTTACGTGGGATAATAGGAGAAGGGCAATTTTTCACAAACTCAGTTTTTCTGGGTTCAGTACTATTAATGTAATCGGAAGATACATGCTCAATATCATCATCGACCATTTGAGTATCCTGATCAAAGTTAATAGGCAACTAAAAAAAAAAAAAAAACAATTATCAAAACATTTTATAATATTAATAATTTGTAACAGAATCAATAAATTTTTTTAAATACATTGGGCAATTCTTGAGTAATATTATCATTCATAGAATTAGAATAATGAGGTTCATCAAAAGATTGTTCTTGTTCAATTTTACGTCGTTTCTCCCTTTCCATTTTTTCAAGTCCTTCTCGAATCCAAGCAGGCAATTGCTTTCGTTTTGCCGCGTCTTATAAATATTATATATAAAAAATATTATTTTAATGTAACAATGTTACTTGTTTGATAATAAAATAATATAAAATTACGCTAACCAATAAATGATGGATCTTGAGTTCTATTATCCACATTGGAAACCATACTAACTTTATTCCATTGATCTGATTCAGTAGGTGGTGGAACTCTAGTATTGGGTCCTGCCCAATAATTCTATAATAGTATAAATAAGCAAAAGTAATTCATATTATTGAAATATTAAAAACTTACATTATGTGAAAATGGTTTGTTTGATGTCATCATTGGGAAATATGGAGGTGGTTCAGATAATATAGGTGGTACAAAAGATGGTCGAAGTGAATTAACTGACTCTATAATAGGTGCTTTAATTGATGGAGCTGTTGAAGAAGAATTCCAATTCCAATTCCATTGTTGCTGTTGCTGCCAAGTCCATGTATTCCAAGCTTTTGGCTTTTCTATATTATTTCCTGGAAAATAAATATTTAAGAAAAAAATGAATATTAGGAAAAACGTTTAAACTAGGTAATAGTAAACTACTAACTTGTAACAGGACTGGCAATATTATGATCACCGAGCGTTTTATTTGCTACTGGTACAACTTGTGATGGATTCTGAAGTTCTACATGCTGACCAAATTTAACCAAATTGTGTTCAGAAGGCGGCGGGATCTTTACTTGTTGTCCAGGAGACATAGCAGGTGAAGTTTCTTTCATTTTAATCCATTGTTGAGCCAAACTAGCCCAGTCCACTAGAATATATAAATTTATCTTAAATCTTAATATTTATGATATTGATAATAGTTTGACCAACCTTGTTCGTTGGTCATGCTTTTATAAAATGCTGGATCCATCCATTGATTTCCATAAGCCATGTTTGTTGATGATGGATCTGACCACATCACCACCAATATTGAAAGTAAGTGCTTAAGACAATTTTGTTGAGATATAATTTCAAATTAAGGGGCTTATAGTTTGTGAAGTA
The DNA here is from genome assembly GCA_009835225.1 of Aphis craccivora. Classification (NCBI taxonomy): domain Eukaryota; kingdom Metazoa; phylum Arthropoda; class Insecta; order Hemiptera; family Aphididae; genus Aphis; species Aphis craccivora. The sequence goes on from VUJU01005228.1 coordinate 14,034, forward strand.
TCAAGTCGGTTTTTCTATAGACATTTTAATATCAAGTGGCATAAGTACTTCATGAACAAGAATTAGTATGACTTTTACAACCTATCTCCTATGATAACGATGAAGTCCAGTCAAACACAATTTCAATTTCCGCTTTATCCATCCAAGTTAAAAATGTAATACTATAAAACAGTAAAAAATGTCTTGGCGAATTGTAATAACATTCATAAGCAATATCAAACTTTCGAATGTCGTCTTAGAATTATGCCGGTCAAACTTTATTCAAGTTTCAATCGATTCTATGCTATATCATTGGTATAACTACTAATTGTTACTGCCAACTGCTCAGCAGTTATTCTATGTTTGTAATAATTAGTTAGTTAAATAGTCAAACTTATACTTCATAGATTTATAACTAAGAAATATATTTTATTAACTATATGCCTGTAGATTATGATCGTACCACAGAATATTAGAATAGATTTAATTGTACGGAACTGTGGTCTGTCCTAAAAGAGTCACGATGGCAGTGTACCACAGAGGTACATTCGCACGGACACAGAGTACATTAAAATTTTAAATTAAAACTAATAAAT
>VUJU01005229.1:0-14605 GCA_009835225.1 Aphis craccivora
AAAAAAAAAAGTTATTGTTTTTTGCTGGATAGTAAAAGCGTTTTGAATTAAATATATATAGTTTAAATAAAAAATAAAAATCTTAATGTTACTTGTGGTCGATGACTTGGACACGGGTTTGTAATTATATGTTTAATGTGTATAAGTAGTAAATATTTTGTTCCATTTAAAAATTGATATACTAAACGGTTATGAGAGTATAATATTTTTTTTAAGATCATATTGATTGATAACATATGTTATATTATAATATTATAAATTTTAAACATGATTTTTCGATATTTTCTATTTTATTAACACAAATTAAACTGGAAAAACTGAAACTTGAAAGCAATAATTCAAATAATTGATCTAATTTTCCAAAGCATCAGATAATTATTGACATTTAATTTATATTTAACTATTTACATATTATAATATCATACTAAATAATAGTATTACATTTAGAGCTCGGATGTTAACATAAATTAATTAAACCGTGCATGTATTTATAAATGTAAAAATATACTGCAATTACCTATATGTTTTTAAATGTATTAATAATTTTATACAAATCTATGTAAGCAAAGTTAAATATTATTTCGTATTCAAAATAATGATTTCTGTACATTAATTAAAGTTACGTAAAAAAAAAAAAAAACATGAAACGAACAACATAATATTAGAGCGTGAAAAGTGTGTATTGCGTAACTAAAAGCGTTTAAGAGGTACTCATCATCGTAGTAAAAATAACACGAACAATTTTTGATTGCCACTAATTTTTGCTATTATAAATATAGAAATAACTGCATCTTAATCCGCAAACAAAGAAAATTTAAAATAACGTGTAAACATGCGTGCGAAACAAGTGGGCAGATTTAATATCCATATAGAATTCGTGAATCGAATATATTACCTAGTTATATAATTTTGGTATATAATTCTTATCGCGTTACAAAAAATACACTAAGTCATAAACATCCGAGCTTTATATTTATGTAGTTACCTACGGAGGCGCAGCCAGGATTTTTTTTCAAGGGGAGGACTAAACACCAACAAAATTTATAAACACTTTTAATAATACTTTTTTTAAACTCAAATATTCTAATATATATATATATAATAACTAATAACAAGATATACATTAATCAAACGATTAAAATTTGTAAGAAAATTTAAATTTAAATAATATTTGGCCCCTTAGCCTCCTCCCTTGGCTACGCCACTGCAGGATAGTATATAATGATAATAATATTAAACGACAACGACATAATAATAAAACCGTATATGACAACGATCGTATAATATAATATATCGCGTGTGATTCGACGGTGCTGCAGTTGACGGAAGCGGAAAACGCGATCGAAAAGACTAGCGTGACCGTGACGGAGAGAAAGCGCGAGCTGTGCGAAGCTCAGGCGGCAAAAACGGAGGAGTTTGAGAACGCCGTGAGGACGTTCAAAGCGGGCCGGGCGCCGTTGCGGGAGGCTCGCAGGACGTTGCGGCTGATGGCCGACGAATGGCGGCAGACTTGCCAGACGGTGGACGACGCGTGCGAACTGATGATGGGCTCGGACAGCGGTCGGCCGTCGTACCGTCTGCTGGTGCGCGACGACGACGACGACGACGGAGACGACGGCGAAGAAGAAGAAGAAGAAGACGAAGACGACGACGACGACGACGACGACGACGACGACGAAGCCGACGAAAGCGGCGGCGGCGGAGGCGGCCGTCACCTACGCCGTCACCACCGTCACCGACGACGAGGCCGCCACCGCCGCCGCCGTCGTCGTCGCCAACGGCCGGTCGACGGTCCGCTTTCGCCGACAGCCATACCGACCGAGTTGATCGAATATTTCGAGCCGATGGACAGGCGACTGGACGACGTACTGCAACGGGTGTTCTGGATACAGAACAACTACGTGTACGAGGAGAACGGGCCGAGAGAGCAACAGGAGGTGGCCGCCGGCGACTCGATGTCCACCGCGTCCGAGCAGGAAGACGAGTTCCTGTCCCGCGACCTGGACGGCACGGTGAACAGACACGCGAAAATCATCGCCGCCCGCGATCCGACCACCGTGACGGCCGACAACGAACCGCCTGAGCGGGACGCCGGTCAAGTGCCTTCGCTCTGTCCGAGGTGAGTACCTATTTCATATAACGACGCACTTTTTTTTACGTTTTAAAATCAACTTTTTCGGTTAATAGATAATATTGTTGACCGTTTTAATAGTTAAAATCTAAAAATGAAATTTTGAAGGGTTTGGATGAGTTTTATTTTTGCAAAAAAGCAAAGCTGGGCAAGTTAACGATTTTTTTTTAACTCGTTAGGTTATGTTATTTTAAAATAATAAAGTTAAGGTAAGTTAAAAGTTAGTAGTTACTCATATTTTTTTTCGCTAACTCGTTAAGTTAAACGTTAACTTTGAAAAAAAAAAGTAACTTACCATAAATTAAAGTTAAAATTTTCTAATTTTCAATACGAAAAATTCCAGATACATAATAATGTTCATTAGATAGTTTTTCTTTATGCACAAGAAAATTACTGGGGAAATGAAAAATGATACATCTAAGTGTTAACTAGCTATCAAAAAACCTACTTTTCTAAAAATACTATTAAAAAATTTGCATTATTATTCGGACTAAAATTAACTTAATTTAAATATTTTTGAATAAAATTAACTTGAAGTTAACACGTTAATCTATAAAAAAAAGTAACTTATAAAGTTAAAAGTTAATTTCAAAAAAAAGAAACGAGTTAATTAACTTAATTTTAACTTTTAATTCGGTAATGCCCAGCCTTGCAAAAAAATCGTATTTAAGTAGGTAGTATTTTAAGTTTTTAAGTTTATTATTTGTCATTGACATTTGTAATTATTGAAATACCAAGTACGAGTCCGTTTGAATTGTGTTGTTATTAAGGCGTTATGTATAGGCAATAACCTTCGAGAACTTTCGAGGCTCAACACGTCTTTCTGTGACTAGACAGTGTGTGTTCATTAACCATTATCCGTTTAAAATAGTTGTATACACTTTCATTAATGAAAATTGAGCGAAACATCAAAATATTCTTCAAAACTATTTTAAATACTTTACATATTATTAAGTACTACCTATTTTGTATATTTTGTACTTTTACAAGATTCACCTTTTGTCAGCAACCTTAATTCAGGTCTATTTACCACTTGCATGGATGTGATATTATACGAGTATTATTCATATAACAGGTGTATAATGCCTGTGCACGTCCAACTGTATGAATTTGTTCCGTTACAGGTGTTTGGAAAAACGTTATGAAGAAGAAAACCAATGGGTGTTGAAATATATAGATAAGACCCAAGGCGGCGGTGATACACCACCGAACACATTGCGTATATGCCAAAGTGACAATGTCAGTGTCAAAAACGCTAATGACGAAGAGTACAAAAAATACTTTCACCGGACTTTGGATTGTCCTCTATATGCAGTTGAAAAATCCCACGGCGACAAGTAACACGACGATGAACATAATATTATGATTATTATCACGTGATGATGCCCATACGATACGCCGCTGTTGTCGCGTTTATTAATGTTGTGTTTTTTCCCCTTTAAAAACTATCGTTCTTTAGACACGTTTATTTTTCAAACATTAATCCAATTTTGACGGATAAGAAATGATTATGCTTGTAAATAAATTTAGTTTTTCCTCGCTAACGACTGAAATCGTTTGTTACGTATTGATGTTTTTACATACCTGTCCAAGTACACTGTGTATTTGTGTATTATATATAAATTGTATTTACATTGTATGGGTAGTGTAGGTATACTTAATTTCTGATTTCATATAATGTTGACTGATCGCAAGTTTTACTATATTTACAATATTGGTTGTTATAATTTGGTATATAATTTAAAAATAAAAGAAAAAAACTTTCTTAAGCTTATTTTTCAATATTGATTTTTGTTAGATACATTTGATATCCTCAAACCTTTTTTACCAAAAGTCTGAAGTTTATAATTAAATGTACAAATATATTATAAAGTTATAATAGCGATATAAACATTGCAACGTTTTGAAAAGAAAATTTTTTTAAAAATTAAATAAGTATAATATGCAAAATTGTGTACAATTATATTGAATAGTTAGTGTTATATTATATGGGTTTTTAACCCGGTTTGATAATTAACCTTTTTCACCATTTATTTTAATACCTACTTTGTGTGCTATAAATTAATTTAACTAAGTATGCTTAATTATCATAAATACAATAATCACCTATGTAATTTTTTTAATAGAAATAAAAAAATAATCAAAAATATAAAATTAGCTTTGCATGTGTACATTTTTATACTATTACTGTAATAATTTATATATTATTTAAGTAATAATTAGTATTTCACTTCGTAAGTTTAAAGCTAATGTTAAAGAGAAAAATATTGACTCATTCTGTTAATAAACATTAATTTAATTTATTTTAATAATTACACATTAGGAACTGTGTGACTTATTTTTTTTTTTTTTGAATTGAATTAGTTACCAACTCTTCTAATTGCACAATTTTAACTTTTAAGATTTAAGCAAATTATTTGTCTGTGTTAATAAATTATTTAATTAATGAATGGTTACTTGATTACTTTTATGTATAATTAAATTATTATTTTAACAATAATTTTAAGTCATTATTATTTAAGTAATTAAATTATTTTATAGTATTTAAAATTGTGTGTTTTGTAGTGAAATAATGAAATAATTTCTTGGAAATTATTTAGTCATATACTTATTATGTAATATCTAATAGTTATAAATTGTAATTAATATGTAATTCAATTTTCATGGTCATATACATGATAATGGGGCACAACACTATAGGCAAAACAAAGTGCATAAAATGATGTGTGTCATAATAATATGATCATTGTAATATTGTGGAGGCTTATTTATTGAACTATTTGAACAAAAGGTTACAAATGCACAAGTACATAAGTAGTGTTATATTAGTTTAATGATTCATTATTGTAGTGAAAATATTATTTAAAAAAAATAATAATAGTAATAAAAAAACAGTGAAAAAAAATATTCATTAATTTCAATTTTATTAAAAATAAAAACTATACATACATTTAAGGGGTCGGGCAGTCTACAGCCTTAATATAAAAATATTATGTAATTTTAACTTAAACAATAATAAAATACAACATATTTTACCTTTGGGGTAAATATAAAACAAATTATAATCACATTAAAAACAATAAAATAATTAGTTCATTATTGCATTGTTCTTAATATAAAATAACAAATATAATATTATATTATATAGTTAATAAAGTAAAAATACTTTTGGTTTAATTCTAAAGCTGAGTTCTCAAGACTAGTTAGTATATTTGTCGAATATAATACTATATGAGGATTTTTCCCACCGCATGGTAAGTATCCTTTAAGTGACAAATTTTGGCAAGAACAAGATTCATGGGAACTCAGCTTGAGCTAAGGAAATTAAATTAAGTTAGAAATTGAAGCAGTCTCTAAATTACAAATTAGGTTAAAAATACTATGAGTCAGCAGTTTTCTTCAATTAAAAACTGGAAGAGATGTACATAACTTAAAATAAATCTTACACAATAATAATAAATGAGATGATTTAAATTTTATAATAATAAAAACATTGTAATAAATGTAATTATTTACATTTAACATAGATATATAATATATTATTATATGATATAATGTAATGGTAATAACTACATTAAAAAGTAGTTTTCATGTCCTCAGCAGTTTAGAGCCTATAACATATCATCTCCGCCATCATCATCTTCACCAATACCAATACTATTATACCACAAAGCAGTCACATTTATTGGCTTGAATTTGCTATTATAAATAAAAATAATGGAATTTATATAAATTATAAAAGTATCATATACCACAAAAGAAAATTTGAAATTAAAAATAATAGCATGTAAAGTAGTAGTTATTAAAATAATACTAAATTAAATTTTTTTAACTTACCAAAAATATGAGAATGGGCAACTGATAATAAATAATTCGGAACCGCTTTTAATATGTGTTGGAATTCCTTCTTCATCAGCATTTGTTCCATCATCATGATTATCAGTATTGAGATATAGTCGCCACATTCCCTTGTAATGTCCTCTAATATCTAGGTCCCATATTCCAAGGCACTAAATACAAAAGCAAACATAATTATTTACAATGGTAGTTAATTACAGTTAAGAGGATTGAAGATCAACAACATAATTAGGTAATGTAAAGATTTAAATATTATTATAAGGTAATTATTCTAGCATGTTTTATTTTGATTTTCTGACTAGATTTTGGGTAATGCTAAATATCAACAAGTATTATTAATTTATAATTAATATATTAGTACTTTATAATGAACAATAACATAATATATTTTTTGTTTAACTTAAATTTTTTGTATCTAACTTACACATTCATAAATTAATAAGGCATATAATATAAACTTCTCTAAAATTTAAATAATAAATTCTGCTTAAAAAAAAAATTACTACATTAAAAAAAAAGAACCATTTGACATAGCTATTAGCTCAGAGGACACCAGAAGTGGCATCAGTTGTGCTCCAAAAATATATGTATTTTTAATTCATTTAGGTCTTTATTCCAGTTTCGTGTTCACAATAATACTAGCTTAATTAAAATCATTAATAATAATTTAGTCATGTTGATTAATTTTAGATTGAGTATTGAGTGATGATATAAAGTTATTTTAAAAGAAAAGTAGTGATTTTTTTATTCTTTATAGTTTTATATTAGCTGGTGTAATAATTATTGTTGTATTTTAAATTTATTTTTAAGACAACCATTTAGTTTGTGTAGGTATACTTTGTAATTTTATGTAAATTTTTTTTTTTGTGAACATTCTTTAATTTATCTATAAATATAAATATAATATAAATTAATTAAATAATTTATTTAATAAATGGATTTTATAAATAACTATTTATACATTTCACAATTAATTATGAACGACTATATTCATTGGTTATAAACTGCATTTTTGAAAAGTTACTTATTAAACAATTAACATGTTAAACAATTAAAATATCACACAAAACACAAGTTATATTATAAATTATAGATCAATTAACAATAGTGATACTACGTGATTGTCTGATAAGGGAAAATAATTATACTTAGCTATTTTTATAAGTAATATGTGAGTAAAATTTCGATAATGTACTTTATTTTTTCCATAAAGTGTACCAATTCTATGCCATAAAAATAAATTGAAAAAAGGCAACAGTTATAAAGCCATCTTAGAGCCTCAAGATTAAAGTAAAGTGTATTTATCAATATTGTATAAAATATAAAAAACTTATAAATAAATATTAATGGAATTTAAATTTTCTCTATTGCCTCTTTTAAAAAAAATTGACTTAAGTTTAATATGGTAACAAAATGTTTTTATGGGAATTTATAACATTTTATACAAATTAAATTAATAAAAATAACAATTTTCAACAGGTACTTATCTACCTTTGCCAAAGGAGTCCAAGCAACATTAGCTGCATTTCGATTGCCACCAGATGGATCTTCCATTTTTATATACATTATAAATAATTTCTTAGATCTAATTGTATGGTCATTATTCATCATTTCATCAATAACAAAAAATTCTTCATCTGATTGATAATAGTTTCTGTTTTCAGCACCCTGTACTCTTCTATTGTCATTATTTTTGTTACCTCCATTATTCCATTGTTTTTTTCGACATGGCCATCTACTGTGATCCAATACTTGGCCTTCCGTCACGATCCTACGTTCCATCCACCCAAGATATGTTATTCGAGTCATCCTACATGCATAACATATACCACTAGATTTAATATATTCATATAATATGTGTTGAAGAATTATATATTTAAACTTCACAATGTGTGAGCAAGTAAACTAGTAATGTCATAATTTAATTTTAGTAATAACGAACTTGTCAATGTTTTTGAAACGAATCAGACCTCCTCTATCGTCATATTCTCCGCCATTTCCACCACTATGAGATCCAGCACTTGCCCCATTTGCTACAGAATTAGGGTTATAGAATGCATGACGGCCAAAGTATGTACGTTGAAAATATGGGTTTACGTTAACAGAACGAGATGATCCAAAATGATATGTTCTGCTGACTTCTGGTACTATACATTGTCGTCCACGTTGAACTTTGGATGATCGCATCCACATGTCCCAATCCCAAGGCTAAAATATAAAATTGATACTCAGTTAGTTTTTAGTTGACAGCAGAAATAGAAGTTTATTTTTATGGGCCAGTTATATAACAATAATAATACATTTTTAAATTTTATTGACAGAGAAAGATTAATGAAATACTACTACCAAACAATAAAAATTAATTTATTATTATAGCAATAAATACTATATCACAGTAGGGACTTAAAATATATAAAGAACATAGCAAAAATGTTAAATAAAATCGTTTGAGATTAACATATTATACTATAATCAGTATACTGACTTTTTCTACTGTAGGCCATTCCGATTCTAGCTGGTCCTTATACAAGGACCTTTTAAGCATCCATCCTAATCCTGGCATCCAGTCAATACGATATAAAACATCTGGTCGACTAGCAGTGTGTTCATATCCTTGGTCATTCCATGCAGATATACAGTACAGTGATCCAGAACCACCATCGCTATCTGTTGAGTCATCAGCTGCAGCCAACAATGAAAGAGTCTGACTGAAGAAACTAAACAGCACAATAATAATTTCACATTATAAGGGAGTACAAATAATTAAACTTTATATAATTGGTAAATGTTAAAAATAATTCATTTTCTTATCATCAGTTATTTATTAGAAACAAGGTATTTATTAAAAAAAATATAAACACACACCTAAAAAAGTCAACAGAAACATCTAGATCGTCTTCCAACACAATAGCATAATCAGCCTGCGGAAACAGTGAACTAAATGTGTTTGTTAATGCTGATTTGTAATGTTGTGTAACTCGACGGCGCCGTGAATTGGTATTACTTGCAATACGCCCTCCACCAACTGCATTGACTGAATCACCTACAGCAGGCATATGCTGTACAGCCCTCACACCCAACAGCCGAGCTACTTCAACTGGTTCATCATAGTATCCGTCCACATGAACAGTAACCATATGTCGTTGAACACCTCGAGCATTCAATACAGATTTTAATGTCCTATACAATCAGTATCAATTATAGAGAATAAACTAAAATACAACTTCTTCAATAATATATAATAAGCATATAAGGTAAATTACTTGGTATGCCTACATAGAATAATTTTTTTACCTGTAAAGATAGTCAGCTCGATTACCAGCTATTATTACCACAGGTATTTGATCAATATTTGAATCAGGTATCTGCATAAAAATAAGTCAAAATATTATTAACGGCCTGATAGTTATTTTATTTTATTGCCTAAAAAGTATCTTTTTCTAATAAAAATAATTCATACTCACAGGTAATGGATGGAAATCCAAAGGAGCAGGATGTACACAACTACATACGTCACCATAGCCCTCGATACGGCTGCAGAATCGTTGTCGTCGTGCCAGTGGTGATTCAACTATAATGTCATCATCAATAATGGAACCACTGTCCACAAAATCACCACCATCATCATTGTTATCTTCTGAAGCACCAGCTGTTATCCACGAATCACACCATTCATCATCTATAAATCAGACATTTAATAAAGTTATAAAAATTAAATATAAAGTAAGTTAAGTGATTATGCAAAAGTTATACATAAATACTTACTTTGATTGTTATGACTACGATTTACGTCAAGAGGAACTTGTACACGTAGTAAAACATCAGTGCCCCAAGAAGACAAGGCTGGTGCACTCTTACTATTGTGTTGTACAGCTAAACCTGGGTTACTATTATAGCTCTCTCCGTATACACGACCACCAACACCACCAACATTTCTTTCTTCTTCTGCATCATTATTATGATGTTTAGCTACCATTGCCCACATATCACGCCAACCAAGTTCAGATAGCCACAATGATCCACCTGCAGCAGATCCAGTTCCACTTCTACTAGCACTAGCACCACCTGCGCCAGTATGCATTTGCATTGCACGCCTTCCTTCACTAGTGAGGTGGAATGATGCCTCATCCTGAAGAGTAACATTCACAATTTTACTAAGTTACAATGGTATGATTATACTAGCAGTAATTTAACATAAATTAAAAATTGAGAAGTACTAACAAGTAACTAACAATTTTATTTATTATTAATCATCATTAAGTTAGAATGTAAATTTCTTTAAGTAAAGCGGTATAGTATGGATCTCCTGATAATATCAATTAGGCGGTACTAACTTTAACAGCAAAAATCATTATACGACCAGAGGACACACGATGCAAAAAACCAATGAGTGGTTCATCATCCATATATGTATCAAATACCCGTTGAGCCATTACCATACCAGTATGTTGATTCAAGACAACGACATGCATGCCTCTATTGTTTAATGGATCACTATCATCAATCACCTGAAAATGAATAAATAGATTTTTGTAAAGTTATAAATTAAATGTTAGCCACACAATTTGTTTTTTTCTTTTTAACCTTCAAACAACATGACGTGTTTATGCAGTAAACTTGCATAATGCATTAAACAACTTGCTGTATTATAAGGCTATAGTAACATATTTGTACTTGGAAAATATATTTAGGTATGTAAATAATGTGTAAATTACCGTTGCATCGTCAACACATATCCTCACACGATTTTTACTGGACAGCACTTCTATAGATATGTACTTTGCTGCATCGCCATTTTGAAGCCATTTACTACTGTTATTGTTACCAATACCTGCAGCGGTAGTGGCCGGATCGACAGATTGGCGGTTAGTAGTAAGCAAAGTCAGTATCACGTTAACTAGGATAAACAAGATGACAGAGCACACAAGTAACATCTGTAAGCATAATAGACATTAGAAATGCTGTTTGATTTAATATTATACTGTACAACAACGGTCTGGCAAATACTCACCCTAATGCGCTTCCAGCAACAACAGTTACGGCGCATGGCTGCCGTTGCCATGGTTTTCGTATAAATGCGCACGGAAAAATCACTCATTGCCACGGTTTCATCAGACCATTACATAGGGATTTTCTTTTGACGCTGTTTTAGCTTCGCCACCATATCACTCGGACATTAGGAACAAACCAAGCACTCGACGGCACAAAAGCACAGAGTGTCTTGTCTTTTCAACAATTTTCAGCCGCAAGTACTTTTTGTCTCTTGCGATTTGCGTCGCACTCTGTGTCTCCGGTTTTTTTCCGCCGATTCATGCCACCGGACTGAAAACCCGAGATGGACGCTGTAACGAAAAATACGAAATATTATTCTAATTCCTAACCTTACCGATGACTCAGTAGTCGGTACTCACAGTATAGTCGACTCCTCGTAAGACACCACTACCACCGTAGACGAGTAGGTATATAGGTAAAAGAATATACCACCACCACTACCACTGCCGCCAGGGCCCGAAGATCGTCGTTTGTGCCCGTCAGTATGCGGCCGACGAATCGGTAATCAAGGAGATTGCGTCATGTCCACAGGGATCGTACCTGTGACATTTCCAACGGTCCTCGGTTCAGCATCCACAACAACGGCGACAACAACAATTAATAATGAAATAACAATCATATCAGTCTTGTCATTCGAGCGGCGAGTGTCTGGATCGTTGATAACGACGGATTGTAAACAACAACTACACACTCTGTCGTCACGGCTGATAAGAGCGACATCGACACGGGCCCGGATGTCCGATTCCGACAGATGTCGCGTCCGATAACGCCTGCCGACGGCGAACCACCAGCTAACGTGTCTTGTACCTGTTGTACCTAACTTGTAAAATGTAAATATTGAAAGTATTTACAGTAACTGGGTGGCAAGTACCTACCTATCTGTACTAGTCATCGGCATACGCCATAGGCATAGACGGATAGACGGAAGACGCGTATGCCAGAAATCAGAATTGTATAATCTGAGAAAATATAATATAAAGTATTGAATAAAATGTTTATAAAAAATTTTATAATTTTTAAAATCTTTTAAATTGATCATACTCGTGTAAATATACCACTATCATTTTAATGTTGCGAATAAAACACTCAGTTTTCATTTCAAACATTTAAAACTAAAACCATTGCATTAAGTATTAAATGTAGAGAAAATATAATAGAACTTATTCTCTAAAATGTCTATAAGAAATTTTTAAATTTTTAAAATCTTTTAAATTTATCATACACATGTAAATATACCATTTATAACATTTAGAGTTCAATAAAATACTCATATTTCCGTCAATACCCACATTAAAGATAGGTTAAGTAAGCTTGTTTAATTTCATATAAGTTTCTTAAGAACATATTGTTGTGTAAAAATTAATATTGTCTCAAAAAAAATTAAATTTTGAAACTAATGATAATAGATTCAAGTGTGTGAGTTGAAAATTGAATGAATTTTGACAATTCAATATTGAAATTGTATATTTTCATACCAAATTATGATATGTAAAAAGTTTATTTAGTTATATTATAGGGCTGGGATTTTGATGCAAATACATATTTTTTTCTAATGTTTCAAAACGTTGCTTCGTAAATATAAAATGTGTTTTGGAAGATGCTGATTAATTTAAAGTAATTTTTATTTTATTTTATTTTTTTTTGCATTTTTAGGGCGTTTACTTAGTTTTTAGAGCATTTTTCACAATTTTTTCATACAATGAACGAAAATTGTTACGATTAACAAGATATTTTCGCAAACTGCAGCCGACGCGCCACGATACAATTTATAAATTATATAAGTAGCACGACAATCGATTATCGTCAATAACAATTTTATCATAGCTAAGATTTTCCGCTTAAACTATCGCCGTTATATATCTATTGGCTAATATGTACTAGCAAAAACAAGTTAAAGCATAAACAATTTTATTTTTTAATTAAATGAATGATTAAGAAAACAGAAATACAATAAAACAAAACAAATAACAACGTACAATAACAAAAAATTATTCATACAATTTTTTTTTTTTAATTTTTTTATTAAGCCATAATAAATATATAAATGCATTTTTTGAATTTTTTAAGTCATTTTTGCATTTCTTTATGAGCATTTTTTGAGATTTTTTAGGACATTAAAATCCAAGCCCTTATATATATTATATATAAGTTACATAAGAACAATTAGTTATGTATAATTATCAAAACTTTAACCCTTTTACTACCCATTATTATAGGTATATATTATAGGTACCTACTCCAAGGTATACAAACTTACAAGTGTGAAACGGTAATAATAATGATAATAGAAAGCTGGAATTTGAAAAATATTGTAGCAAAATTTGTATATTGTAAAATAAGTTCAATTAATACCGTGAAGTTGCAATAGGTAATACAATTTAGAATATAAAATATAAAAAAAAAAAATTAAGTTTTTTGTGTTTCTCATTTATCTCTCTCATATTCTTATAGGTACGTATTTTAATGTAATTTGCACCGAGATAGATAAGAATATATATTATATATTTATATATTATATTATAATATTATATTAAATTCTTATCTATCTCAGTGGTAATTTGTGACTGTAACCGATTGCTAGACATATACAATATATACCGATGTACCTATCTATGTATAGTGTAGATACTCTTTGATTTTTTTTTATGTATTACTCTATGGGTTGACCTTGGCATAACGTTCGAATCATGAACTAGTAACTTTTTATAAAATTAATAAAAATTTAAAATAATTTAGTTCGTGGTTCGGATTGTTATTCGTCGGCTTGACTTTACCACCCATATAAACGGTATATATTATTATAAATACTGTGTTCGTGTCCGTTATTCGATATGACGATATACCTACCTAATACTTAATAATGTTGTTTATAATATTTTACAGTTTTACAATAGGTAGTGTTGTATCGCACGTATAGTCGCGTATAGAGTTAACTACACGTCATATTGATTGCTCGAATCCAATATTAATAATTTCGTCTCATTAGCTGATTAACGGAGGATAATTTTTATTATTGTTATTTGTTATACCAACACATCAGACAAACTCGGTAAGATAAAAAAAAATATTGATATTATATTATTATTTATATAGACAATACTTCAATAGCCAATACAATATATTATTATATGTAATTAAACAAACGTGTATTCCTGAACGGGAACCTTTAAGCGTTTATAATTTTAAATCGTTGGCCTCTTTTCTGTGTTTTGTATACTAAAATTAAATAGGTTTTCGATTACGACACTTTAGAATTTGAATAGTTTGTGCGTCGATACGTTTCAAACTAAATTTTACGAAATAAATATGTACCTACTCTAAACAGCCAATAAGACGAAAAATAAAAAGGTTTTCCTAATTCCTAAACAAAACGTGTACTAAAAGATGAGGCCAACGAATTCAAATTATTTTTCAAAAATTAAAATTTGACAAGTATGTTTATTTTTCACCTGATTATTACCTACTCTAAACTCTAAATGCACAAAAAATCCAATCACCTAGAACTCTCTTAACTAAATATAAAAAAATATTTTACTTTTCCCAAATACCCAAGTATGGATATAG
>VUJU01005232.1:0-14600 GCA_009835225.1 Aphis craccivora
TTGTATAGGCATTGTAAACATTTTATTGTAAACACTGCATGTGCGAATGTGCGATAAACTAAAAAGCACGCATTGGATAAAAAAAAAATGAAGACACTGAAATTTTCTCGGGGGTGTGGTTGAGGTGACGAAATTATTTTTTTAGGTACACGTAATTACCACCGAACGAGGATGACCTGTATAAATGTTAGCGTTGATCAGGTAGACAGATTCGCATAATAATCTCAGACTATAAAATTCTGGTTAGCACAAATTTAAGTTCAAAGATTTTAAATTTGTAGTGTTGTTACCTACATAAGTACGATACGAATAATTAGGTACTTTACACTTGCGCACATTGTATAATATGCAAATATTAATTAGTGCCTACGTTTAAATTGTTGCGATCAACTTTTATTATTATTATTTAATGTGTATAGCATATATATACGATTATTATTGTATTATTTAACTAATATATTAATAATTGTAAAAATACTGTCGCCCACTATACCAGTGAAATAATTTTCAATTTATATAACGTTTTTAGTAAAGTCACATACATACAGTTATAACTTATAATGTCTATACTCCGTCACTATATTTTACTCTCCCGTAAGTTCAAAATCACCAGCTTAACTAAATTTCGAGTATAACACCACCATGTATCATGTATGCACTACTAAGACATAA
This sequence comes from Aphis craccivora, assembly GCA_009835225.1. NCBI lineage: Eukaryota > Metazoa > Arthropoda > Insecta > Hemiptera > Aphididae > Aphis > Aphis craccivora. The sequence continues at coordinate 673 of VUJU01005232.1, forward strand.
ATCACATGGTTTAGAGTAGGTATATGTGTCCTTCAGTTTTAGAATATCGAATGCAAAGTTTTTCAGAGAAACATATAGTTCTATTAACTATACGAAATGAACCAAAACTCGTGTATTAACAAAGACAAAATATCGTGTTTGTTATATATTAAATGCCATTTAATTATATATACATTAGCTATATTGTATACGAGATACGAATACTTTATTCGTATTCAACACTATTACGGTTATCAAACAATAATAGCAATACAAGTATACAACAATAATAAGCTCATATATTATAGTAATAATGACGTATACCTATTCAAAAGAATTAAATAGGTGTATCATTTGAAGTGGAATCAATTAAATTAAAATATGCCTTTACGCTTGTCGAAAATACGCTAATAAAAGTCATGCGCGTTTGTAATATTTTCGCTCGAATCCTTGAAATTAGCGAAAATCCTCGTTCGTTTATGCCGTACGACTCGTACAGCATTTTCATTGCCACGTTCACTTTTATTGCATTGTGGGTAGGTGCATTGTTTATACTTGAATAACGATGATTGGTGAACATTTATAAGACATATAAAATTATATTGTGTTGCTCACCTATTAATATTAATATTTAATAGCTAACTATAATAATGTATATATTATATACATACCTGTTACTTTATCAGTAAATAATAAATATAGATGTCATAAAATTGGGTGCTATTTCATAGGTTGGTTAGATGTAAAAATTAGTGAGTGAGAAGCTCAGCGATAGACTTTAATTTTTTGTTTTCATTTTTTTTTCACATTTTCACATAATAGGTACGTTTTGGCAAGCAAATTTTATATTCGATGAATTTTCAATGTTGAAACACTTGTATGAAACGATGCATGCAAATTGCAACAGTAATTATACTAGTTACCTACCTATAAACGATTCTAGTGAAAAAAAGTTTTACAGCCTAATAACAAATAGAGTTCTCGTGATATTAAACTTCTTTTTATATCTTAATCCTTATATAAATTGAAAATTAAAAAAATACATACATTTTAAATTTAATTACATCACGTAATTTAATACGACAATAATTTTTATGTCACAAAACAAAATAATCGTGTTTAGGTACCTACGAATATTTTTACAGTATGATATATTAGGTATAAGTTATTTATTATTTGTTATTACTATAAAACAGCTTGCAATAAATTGCATATTGCCGACTTTAATAGATTGATAAGAATACTTATAAAGTTATAAAGTCCCGTTCACGCGGTCAACTATTTTATAATATTTGATAAAATATTTGACCGTATGAACTGCGAGTATATGAGGCTTAAGACGAGTCTCATTAAAATTACCTACTACACCCAAAGAGAAAATAGTTTTCCTAATCCTAATCATTTGTACTTAATGTTATGTTAATCATGAAAATGAGACTAAAACAATTTTATATTTTTAAAATGTTTTAATTATTTTAATTGAAATGTTTTATTTTGTGTAGTTTTTACTAAATTATCAAATAGATATAACTATAATCTTTAATTTTGTTCAAAATAAATTCAACAATTACTTAAAAAGCTAAAATGCCTATTGGTATAGTGTATAATTGATATACGAATTATGAATAGGTATGACAACAGTTGATACCTACTTTTGTTATTTTTTAGTACGAGAGACAATTGAGTATAGGTATTGACCTATAATATCAAGCTTAAAGGCAACTGGCAAGTTTATTATTTGTTTTTTCAATGTTTCAATTTAAGAACGATACATGAATGTAATATAAAAATGCTGATATTGTATTATTTTAAAATAATATATTTACTTTTCAATGTAGGTATAAAAATATGATTGACGTAAAAATAACAGATAATGTTCTTGAGTCATTGTGTTTGATAATAGGTAGATTCACTGCAATATTAAAACTAGGTATTGCCATATAAACTTCTGAATTTGTGAATTGTTATTAATATTTGTTCTGCATAAATATATGCATAAAATAATTTTGTTTCGTTAATGTTGTTCCCAAATAATTGTTCACAATATGTTGGAATAATTCGTCTGATGTCAAAATGTCCACGCCATTTATTAAATTATTTTTATATAGGTACTTGAATTATACAATATCACTGTAATGGAATCATTATATAGCTATATTTGGATATTATTTAATTTTATTGATACTAGGTATACCTAAATTTAAATGAAAAACAAGATTCTTAAAAACTTAGTAGGTATGTATATTCCTCGTTACAGCTAAATAGAAAGGACGGATAGTAAACTACTTATAATTGGTGGAAAGATACCGCTATTATAGGTTGCAAAAATTGTAAAAAAAAGTACTTATAATTATTTTCTAGATCATTAGGTAACTATAGTGTAAGCAGTTAAGTGTAAATTAATTGAGTTTTAGCTTAAATTTCTCGAATTCCCGATATTAATGTTCTCAAAACAGTTATTGTTAAAATTTGGCATTTTTCATTATTAAGATTTTTATTTTTTTAGTTCACTTTAATAATAAGTTAAGACCTTAATCTTAATCTTTAAGATAAGGTATGCATATAAAGATAAATTAACTATAGATACAGTGTATACTAGACCTAGCCTAAAAGAAAAACACTCATTATTTCAATATCTATTAAAATATTATTTTTACATAATTTTTAATCGAAATAAAACAACATTAAAATATATATATTATATATTGTTTAATATTTATTTTATCTTAAAAAATTAATACATAACAATCGAATTTTAGATGAAAAGTTTATGAGTTAATAAGTATTTAAAGCGTTGGTGAGCAGAATAGTAGACCAACATTTTGTGGGGTATCTCACCTCCCAACTCTACTAAAGTTTTAATACTTTTAACTCATAAACTATTTGTCCGAATTGTAATTATTATATGTATCGAAATACTCCGAAAAATATTCTGCTTTAGAATATGAAATAAAAAAGGACATTAAATTGGTAAACTACAGGTACAGTAGAAATCGATTATAATTACATTGGCTATTAGATATGTCGGTACTGATAAAATTACTTAACTAAGACAGTCCCGAATATTTTTCTACTATTTTTAAGTTAAAATACCTGTATAGTTATAGTAGGTAGCGATAACGCTTTAAGGCTTAAAGGTTAAGATATAACGTCAACGCTAGTTTAACGAATCGACTATATTATACGTCTATACATAACAATGTTATTATTTTGTAGCTACGTAACGCCTATAATTTATCAGTAATTAGATAGGTATAATTTTATCATTTAGCTAATAATATAATTGAGAAAATGCAGTAAATCTGATGTATGTATCACTTCGTCTTTTATTTAAGTTTTGGTTAGTCAGATTATTTTTAATACATTTTAAAGAATTCAAAATATCAGTTTATACATTTTCAAAACTATGGCTACTTTTATTACATCCTATCGTCTATAATAACAAATTTCCCAGGTCTCTTGAAAGTTTTTATAACCAATTTACACTATTGTTATACTTTATATGTGGTGCATAGTTGTACCTAATTACGATGAAAAATTTTAGTTGCATTATTAAAAAATGTGTAAGTTTATATTTTAAATGCCTGTTCCTCTAAAATATTAAAACACGACTGTCGTTCAACTCAAAATGGTGGTAATATTAATTATTTTGATAAATTCAAAGACCTCGAAAGGGCCATGAAAACGGTCTAGTTATTTTTTTCTCGTTAAAACGTGTGACGCGGAAGATTGTCGTCGTCAATTCGTCATTGCAATCGTCGATTCGCGGTGCGGCACGAACAGTATAACATCATAGTTAATAGCTAACACTGCTTTCTTGAGGAATGTCCCTGAACATTATATTGTTGCCAAAGATTGTTTATTTTTTTATTTTTTTCAAACTTAGTTCGCTGGAAAATAAAATAATCAACCGATCCAAAAACCTTGGAATTTCACAAATAACATATTTACTCAAATGTAGTCAGGTACATATGTAATTTATTAAATACATTATCGTTTTATAAGTATATATACCTAGTACGGATATACTAAAATTGCCTCTCAAAATTTTTTTTTTTTAACGTTACTTGACTTTCAATTTCGAAACTCACTTATTCAAATTTCCTTTCATATAAGGTATTTGACCCTTTAATAGCCACTGATAAATTTAACAAATCGATGGTTTGAATATTATTTAACTTAAAATATTGGTTTCATTATATATAAATAAAATCAACCATACCTCGTTAATACTTTTAACATCGGTTAATACCAACTAGGTACTTCTTTTTTTAAATCGTCATCAGCCGTATAATAAAGCATCGACATTTTTAAAAATAATTTAAAATGTTAGTGTTTTTAAAAGTACGAGAAACTAATATTTATTTTAATAAATAATATTAACTATTTAAGTATAGTTTAGTTTTAATTTATTAATTATTTGGATATAAATCTAAACATCAAAAAAATTCCAGGAGATTTGTACCTTTGGTTATTAAGGTAATCTCATAATGGAAAAATGTTTATTTTTTCGGGGTTGGGGGGGGTAGTTTTGCATTCGCAGCTATTTATGGTACTGCAAGTAGGCGTTGTAAATCCGGAAATACATCATAACAATTTATAACAAACATTCTATGCAGAATATTGTTATAAATATACACATAATGAGTTCGACAATTAGTGACAAACTGACAACTAATATATTTTGTTTTTGAACATCCTATTATTTGTTTGAAATTCATAAACTTTATCATATTTAAAATTTATTTAAGCGAACTAATGAAAATTATAGATAACTAATTATCAATTATGAGTACAAAATAAAATATTTTCATGTTGTATGAACCTAAGAAAAAAATATATTTATACTATTTATATAAATATTTGTTAATTTATTATACCTACTTACCTTTACCTAAGTTATATCATTGATATGTCATGTAAATATATTTATATATTATAATGATTGCATCAATAATAGATATTAATAATTTTACGTTTATGAAAATCAACAGGAATCCAAAATGGGGTTCGGTTCTAAAGATGAATGGTGTGGATCCATTGTCAAGTACAGCATGTTTTTGTCAAATTTTGTTATATTCGTGAGTATACTTTATTTGTCTTGATTACAAATTAAAATAATCGATTAAAAAAAAAACCTAATTTTTATATTTTTGAACATTTATTTTATTTATAATATATAATATATATTATAGTGTATCTATAATATTTATATTATAGATACACTATATACAATATAGCCAATATAGGTATTTATATGTCCAAAATTCAAGGTAACATTTGTTATATTTTTTTGAGAAAAATTTGAAGTTAGGTACGGAAAGAAAACAATGTTTATAATAGTTACAAACTTTTAAATAAAAATTTTAATTGTTAATTTACTGATTACTATGTTATTATCTAATTTAAATAATAATTAAATGAGAATAAGTTCAAGTTTAGAGTTAAAGATCGGTGAAATTTTATTATGTTATATTTGATAGTATCGTAATATCGTGTAACTATATATTATAATAGGTAGGTAGGTATATATATATTATATATATAAATGCTATACCTACTTATTTTTGGGCAGAATTATTACTTAACTGTCTTAACTCTTATGTAGTAGTTTATTCTGTTTCACACATAGCAATATTTTCACATTAAAGCTGAACAAATAATCATAAATTTGATCATTTACCGCCACATGTTAACTAAACTTATTGTGATATTTAAAAAAAAATAATTTAATTTAATTGATTTGATAAATTAAGTTACGCCAAAATTGATTGAAAATATTTAGTACTTATACTATTTAAATCTGAAGTTAAATTTTCTCATAATAACAATAATAATAAATTTTATGTGTTCATCAAACGAATGAGTTTATTTTAAATATTGATATCTAAATATCTAATACAATACATTTCCAACTTAGTTAAATTAGAAAATCCATATAATAATATTATATACGAATATTTATTTATACAATATTTTATGAATTGTTACCTTAGACTTTGAACATACTTACAACTAGGTATGTTATGTACATAACTTTAGTCAATAGAACACATTCAAATGCATATTAAATTTGTTTGCAGATTGGAGGAATCGTATTGGTGGCCATATCAGTGTATACACTGTTCGATAAGTCGTTCATCAAAGAGCTTTTGGGCACCAACTTATTCACAGGAGCAGTGTACATATTAATCGTAGCAGGTATCCTTTTATCACTTTTGTCATTCCTGGGATGCGCAGGCGCTGTCAAAGAAGTCAAGTGCATGCTACTAACGGTATGAAAAAACATTCACATATAATCAAGACGCATACAACTTTTTGTTTCCAAAAAAATAAAGATAAAAATGTATGAGAAACCACAAATAAAATTTAGACATTTCAAATGCATATATAATAACAAGTTATTATAAAATGTTATTAATTGTATTGGATGGTCAGTTACAAAGAAGTATTACTAACCTCCCTTCACTATTATGATCACTGATTAGTTTAACAAATTAAAAACTTTAAAAGCCTAGATTCATATAATATATTATCGTTTAATTGTTTCATCAGTGAATTGTTTGCAGATCACATTTTTACACATGTACGATTTACATAAACATTTAATATTAGATCTTGTTTCCTACTCAATTCATTAAAGTGTTTACTGATTTACGGAGTATTTAAAGATTGTAATTTATTAATATAATAATATGTATTAGTAAGTGACAGTTTTTAAGAAGGAATTTAGTGTCTGAAAGTCATATAATTTATTATCTTAACGAATTTATAAATTTCATATTTCAACCTTAAAAAAAAAAAATAATATACCAACTTGAATTAAGGTATTTAGGTATATAAAAACAAAAATGACAATAACCAGTATGATTTACGATCTATTGAGTCTTAAATAAAGTCATTAGTGCCCCCAATAATAACTAATAACATATTTATTTGTAAAATGATATTGCTACTAATATTTTTTTTTACATTTTTTAAACAATTTACGATTACGTGCGCTGCTACAAATTTTTGACGTACCTATAAATTGGAATAACCGAGGAAAATAGAATACAGTTTATATTTAATATTAGTGTGGGTGTGTAATAAAACTAATAAAGGTAGGTTATGTAATAGATAGGATAGGTAATAGGTAAATAGCGTTATATCTTATACTCGTATATCAGCAGTTCCCAACTTATGGGCAGAAAGCAGAATGTTACTGGACAGTGAACCATATAATATTAAATATATATTATATTATATTTTATGAATATGAATACGTATATACGTGTGCTATTAGTGGGCCTCAAAAATTTTTTTTACAAAATGTATGGTCAGCACAGCTAAAAAGGTTGGGAACCGCTGTTATATAGCATACAACCATTATACCTACTAAATTTAATTTATTTTAAGTAAAACAGTTTTTGGTATTAGGTAAACCACAAAATAATAATTAAAATCATAATCAACATTCGAATATCGGAAACTTTGGAACTAAATACATAAATAAAAACCAGTCATCATGGTTTTGGAGTTTAATTTATTTCAATAATTTATAAGTTTAAAATAAGAATATTGTTGTGTTTTACCATATGGCGAATATGATAGGTATACATTATACGTATTTTGGCAAAAAGTTTCAAGTCTCAACAAATAATATTTTATGAATTAGTCACTTAAGTGTACAACTAAATGACTAAAATATTGTAATTTTTCGTTTAAATAATAAATATCCAATATAATCTGCAACATTTCAATTTAAAATGACCATAAAAAAAATTATAATTTTATTATTATTATTATTATTAGGTTTCTGCAGTAAGAATAACTTATGAGGAATCTTGTATTACATCATTTTCAAGACTAAATAACTACAATTTTATATTATATATTTTTTTTAAATATAGGTACAATAATTTGCAAATGTAATTTATAAATTTGGACTTCCAATTTTATAAACTTATCTTATAAAAAATTGTGCTTTTTTCGATACTTTTTAACTTATACAAGAAGACCTTTGTCTTCAAAATTTCAGTTTAAATCATTCATAAAAAATGAATGTTTAATGGCTATTTAAATTCCAATACAAAAAATAATATAGGAATTTCGTATTTAGAAAAAAAGTTTATCTTAAGGTATTAAAATAAACAATGTTATGGATTTTTATATACAAAATAATTTATATATATTTTTTTATTTTGAGCTACGTTTTTTGTAAAAATTTGAACTTAAAACGTTTGGCTAAATAAAAAACATTGTAATTATGTAGTATCGATATTTTTATCATTAATTAAAGGAGCCGGTGATTATAATCTGCGCCCGGGTAAAATTTTAAAAATCAATAGCTATATTTTTACAAAATTATCTTTAATGTATACCTACTTAATTCGTTACAGCCATATAATACGAATAATTAAAATTAAAATAAGATATGGAATTAAAAAAATATATAATTTTAAAAGTAAAATAATTACAAATGTTACAAACAATAACATATTCTTGATATTACATATTCATCAATTGGAATTTGACTACTATTATAATATTTATTAATTAAATGTAACTTTTCGCGTTTGTTTTAGAATTTTAGTAGGTATTTAAAAAGGTTCATTTATACTGTTTAGTTTGATATATGTTTCTATTTGAATTTCAATCATTCATATACCTACACTTTCATGACTAATAAGTTAAAAGTTATTAAATAATAAGTTAGTAAGTCGGGCGCAGTTTATATAAAAAAAAAAAGGTCATTTGGGTACAGTTTACGTATGTCCAAAAGAACTTTTACCTATAACTGGCTATTAGGAACTTTGTATTATAGATTTAATTTATTTTACTCACTAACAAAAAGATTATCAAACATTAATTGAAATAAAAACTAAAAAATGAATGCGTAATATTCCGGATTTCTGACAGATCTTCCCTCTCCCCTAACAAAATCCAATTATTTTTTCGATGAATTGATAAAAATTCTTGCGAAGAGCTAAAAATATTATTTAAGTTAAGCTTCCCCTATATAAGGAATACTCCTATGTATATGAACATAGTTAAACTAAATGTCAGTACAGCTGATAAACAGAAGTTATTATTATCATAATGTTTACAATTTCCTTTATATTATAATATACCTATACTGTAATTATTTATCGATTACTGTTGTATTTCCGTACAGTATTTCATAATTCTGTTCATTATATTCATTGTGATGCTCGTTGGAGGGATATTATGTTATATGTTCCGACAAAGAGTGCAGACAACTATGCAGCAAGAGATGCTCAGGACCATAAGGTTTTACGGCGATGACCGCTCCATAACTAGAGCGTGGGACGACCTTCAGGAAGGAGTAAGTCGAGACCGAAAAAACATCGGCAAAGTTTTCATGAAAACCGTTTTTGTATGCGACATTATTACATCGTTTTTCTTATTTCAGCTACACTGTTGTGGCGTTACGGGCTACGACGACTGGAGACAGCACAGAATCGGCGGAATCATTCCAAGCAGCTGCTGTCAAGAGATCAACGGAAAAGTGAGCCTTGCGTAATACCTACCTAGCTACCTATATATAGTTTATACTACTTTATATCATGTAAATGTGTATAAAATTAACCTTTCAATTATTTAAATAAAAAATAATGTAATAATTTTTGTGATAATGGGTGGCGTGCTGAAAGTTTATATAAAGCTTTCATAATTACAAGTTAATTTTAAAATTCTTTCGGTTTACTTTAAACGTATTACGTAAGACGTAACCACTAACCATATATTAAAATTGTAATTAGTAGGTATTTAAGATTGCTATAAAAGTTCAAAATGTTACCACATACGCTCACAAACTATGCACAGTATCACATTTTACCACTTACCTATATGAAGGATTCTAGTTAAACTTCTTCTATATAATAAATTACCATTTATCACTGTGGAGAGGTAATAATAGTCTGATGGTATTTTCAAATAACACTGTCAAATTTTTCAAATTTTTAAACAAGCAATATGCGAGTCCGTTTTTCAAACGGAGAACTAATTTTTTTCTTTATATAAAATTTAACTAATTCATTAGTTAATACTTACCAATTGCATAACGATTATTAATATTATTATATTATTAAATAATTGAATTATTGTTGGTCAACCAAACCAAACGAAAGTTTATTTAAAAATTAAGTTTGCCCTTCAAGTAATTAAGGGAGCATGTAAGATGCACTCCTTAGGATTTGGCCCTTATAGCCATCATAATTATTATAAACCATTGGTAACATAATCATGATTTATTTTTATTAGAAACAACCGTGCAATTTGAGTTACCAAGCGAGCCAACAGATATACAATACTGGCTGTCTGAACGTGACAACTGCTTTCATGAAAGACCACGCAACTACTGTTGGAACCGTTGGTATAGCTGTGTCACTCTTTCTAGTATGTACCTACTTATCTTACATTTAAATATTTAAACGTATAGACTATACGTGACTATGGTGACCAGACATAAAAATTTAAAAAAGCACATTTTAAAACTTAGCTTCTCCTCTGCCATAATTGCCAATGCATATACCTACATATACCCATTTCGCCCATATCATAGACCATAGGTCATCTCCTTCTATAAAAATTGTATTTTTTTAAAAATTATTATTATTACCTAGGTACTAAAAAACTAATTATTTAAAATTATTGTGTTAACTCATTAGATGTATGTCTTTATAATAACAATTCTATGAAATTTAAGTAAACTATTATACTAAACTACCTATAAATATTTTAGTTATTTTTTAAAGGTAAAATACCAAGTGTAAAATTTGAATAAATTAATAACAAAAATTTTGTTAAAATGTAGGAAACATTAACAAATTAAATTAACTATGCTGCCAACCAATTAGATTGCATTAGCTTGAACCATAAAATATAAATTAATACCAAATTATAAAAAATCAGAAACATCTAGTAAATCATAATATTTTCAAAAAAAGATTACAATTGCATATATTTAACACTATTTTTAATGACACTATAGGATTTGCATCAAAAAAGAGTATTGTCTTATGAAAAATAGTACTTCTGGTCACCATACGTATAATACATAAAATATGATACTGCAGGCACAAAGCAACTATACAATATTTATTAGGTATTTTTGTTTTTTCAATAAACGCGCCATATAGGGAAATGTGTAGGAAACTGGACATTTGTTTAATGTCTACCAATAAAATATTAAAATACATAATAATTAAGTATTCTAAATTTCTAACAGATGAATTTATTGATAATTTATTACAAATTTAATGTAATTTCATTGTTCGAAATTAAATCTTTTTCTTAAACTCAGAAAAAATAATATATTAAGAAACCTATAAAACAGTGATGAAACTACTACTATTCTTCTATTCCTCTATTACTCTATAAGACACAAAAGTAATAACTGTTAAATAATTTTATTTTGTTTAATTTTTTTTTTTTTCAGCTATTTGGATTGGCATTTTCGTGTGCACTGTTCATGATGATTGTTTAGAGTTATAAACGACATTTACAGATAAAGAAATCGCTGTCTTGGAAAACCATTTTAAAATATATAGTTATTTAAGTAGGGAAAAAAAGGTCATATAAATTATTAGTTTTAAAAAGTTTGCCATAAGACCCAAATCACCGTCATTGACTATCGGTCAACAGTATAATATACATTAAACACTATGTATATTCATAAAACCATTGGATGTGAGTCGATGACAAAATTAAAATATTTCAACAATTTGATATGTATAAAGTACCTATAGATAATTAGATACGTACATAATATTATATACTATTTAGTTAATTAAGTTTTGTTAACAAGTAAAAAAAAAAAAACAATGGGTAGATGACGCAAATGGTTTATGTATAATACGCATGTCATAGACGTGCGCAGAACTCTTTTTTAGGGTATTATATTCAAAATGCCACCACACCCAGAACGATTTTAAGCGTTTAAAATGTTTAAGATTCTGGTAAAAAAAATATACTTATATACATTTTTTTAACTAATTTTAACTAAAAAATTTACCTTTTTACTTTACTTAAAAAAGTAAAAACCTTAAACCACACTATAATAAAATAATTGTAATGTTATATTATGATTTAACATACTTGATTATAAGTAACCGTGTGTTGTTTTAAAATAAATAATTACCTTTTGGTCATTGAAGAATGATAATAGTGGATAATACTATATCCAACAGTAATAACTAAAACCACGTCAAACTATATTCGTAAACAATCTTAGAGAATAATAATATAATATGCTAGTAAGACAAATTTTCAAATTTAAAAACAAATTACTTTCCTATTTTCATATATTAAGACATATAAATACGATATCAGTCATACATTCACTTAGGTACTACGTCTGAACCACACACTACACAGTAGGAACATGTGTTTTGCAATTCTTATTTCTTATGAAATGTTACAAATCATTAAGTAGGTAGTAATCAGTAGGTACCTACTACTGTACTAGGTACTACCACTACTAGTTATTATCCACTTGGTATTTGGTAATCGCTAAATTTCACTTCTTTTACATATTTTAGTCTTTATAGTTTATATCTTCATTCGCGTTGACTTAGAAATTTCAAATTCTACCCTATCTGTAGCAGATCTTCATTTTTTTCTTCTACATTAACAATTTATATTATGATGTATATTGTATAAAAATATAGAAATAGATATTATACATTTTCCAGTTGCCACGTCTTGCCCGTTAAAATTAGATACGTGGCCACGTGGGTATCTTTGAATATGTAATCACGTAGATAATATTAATTATTATTAAATTATTAATTTATTTTCACTTTAAGTGATATATTTCTGGTACCTAGCATTATTATTATTTTGCAAGATATGTACCTACCATAATATTTTATTTTAATAATATAACTAGCATTTGACTTTTACACTCATAGTATTTTTATTAATTATATATATTATATATAAAATTATTTCGTACTTATTGTTTTTAATTTTAGTAATTATTTATTAATAAACCTATTATAAATTATATAAATTATTATATTATATACCGGTTAAGAAAGATATATAGTCTTAAACTACATTATGCATGTCTTTGTAAATATAAATGCCCATTTGATGGAATTGTATTCGTTCAATATTTTTGTGTAATTTAAATATCTTTAACATACACTCGGAACAAAACAAAACTAGGTACCTATATATATATTTCATCGGTGCGGTAAACCGTAAACGTAAATATAATTAATATAACACACCAACAGATTGTAATTTGTAATCATCAATATAATATCATTAATATCGATATCAGTACATTACCTATATATTTAGTGTTTATCATCATTTAAGGTACTTATCTAAAATAATATTGTTATTCATTCTTGTAATCTGTAAAATATTATTTATTAGTTATAACTTATATGACGTTAATTTGAAATAAATTATAAATATATATATATTCATATTATGTACAAAACATACAAAACACGTATCTTGTTTAAATTGTTATTCATATTGATAGTAATGTTATACCTATACGTTATAACTCTCTTAGCAAACCCAAGTGGCAAATTATTAAGTAATATTAATATTACCAGATACTGTATAGTCATATTATTATTTATGTTTTTTTTGTTTTTAGATGTGTTAATTTTTCTTTTGTAAAATGGATATAACGATATTATACGAACTGAGTCCTAATAAAACCTTTTATAAAATATTGTAATAATTATACAGAAAAAAGACCACATTATAAAATAGATACAGTAAAAAAAAAAATCAAAATTCCGGACTATATAACATTATGTTATTTGTATCTGGCAAAAGTCATAAAAATGATATGAACGATATCACGTAGTCGTCTCAATATAATATGTATACCTGTCTATTATTGTGGTTGGTTTTATATTTTACTCAAAATAATCCTCGGGCTCAATTAGTAAAATTCTTGTTTATACTCGATAAGT
>VUJU01005234.1:0-14579 GCA_009835225.1 Aphis craccivora
TAAATTTTTAAATTAATTAGAAAATTAAGTAACTGGTTAATTTAAAAAATTTTAAAAACAATGAACTTTTAATTGTTCTTTTTGTAATAATGCTTACTTTTGGTATTTATGTTTAGAATCATTTTTAATAGTTTTAAAATATGATTTATCTTATCCATTGACCATTAAGCATGATATTCCTATTCAAGAAAAATAATTTTTAAAAGTTTATCAAGATTATTTTAGATAGAGATATTAAGTAGTATACTTTTGGAAAAATTAAAAAAAAACATCACTAAACTTCTATAACATAATAGGTAGTATGTTCATAATAAATTATTTATAGCGAACGATAATTTATTTTTTAACTATAATTCTTTAATATAAAATAAAAAAAGTGGGTAAGTGGTACCGCTCTGCTGTACATTAGGTGCCATATGGATCATTATTATATATATAGGAATGTTAAATTTGAATCCAATGATAGGTATCATTTTATACGAAAAACGATTCTGAACGGAGATGATTTGTCAGCCTAGGATATCATTTCCAGTGGTTAGTGAAAAAGGTGGTTTATGTTTTAATGACCTAAATACACCAAAAGTTCTTTTATAATTATATTGTAAGCTAAACTTATGAACAATTTTTTATTAAATTTTCAACTCTTAGCTACTTATGCAAAACTTTTTATGAATTATACCTACAAAATAATTTGCAAATTTTGACGAATTTTTGTCAATAATTGAACTACAAATACTAATAAAAAAAAGTTGTGCCTATGTATTCTTATAAAATTTAATCACTATAAGAATAACTTATGAGAAACTTTTTATAAAATTTTCAAGTATTTTGGTTGGGCCAAAAAAAAATTTATCGGCACTTCAAAAAAATAAATTTGCAGAAAAACTGAAAATTTCAATTATCTATAAGACTATAAATAGCTCAAAACAAGTCAAAATATTTTGAAAATTAAAGCACGTAAAGAAAATACCAATCTTAATAACTGGTAAAATTTTCAAGTATCTACGACTTAAACTTTTTGAATAATAACAAATATTTAAAATCGTTTGGGATAAATCGTTATCGTTACGCTATTTCGTAAAAATTTGAACTATAAACGCTTATAAAAAAAATTTTGACTAACGATTTTTAATTTTTTTTAGCTACAATAAGAACAACTCTTAAGAAACCTTGTATTAAATTTTCAACTGTTTTTGGTCATCACAAACTTTTTTATCGACACTTCAAAAAATAACTCTCATAAAAATCGAACATTTCTATGGTCTATAAATAACTCAAAAAAAGTCAAAATTTTTTGAAAATTTAACTGTATATAGATAACACTGACATATACCTTTGGTTGAAAATTTAAAGTATTTACAGTGATTAGTTTTTGATTTACAACCTTATAAAAAAATGGTTTTGGTCAAAAACTGATTTTGCGTAAAAATTCCCGTTTTTCTGTTACTTTTTTAGGGTTTTTCCTGACGCTTTTGAAAACCATTTGAAATTTTTTACTTTTAATCCCCCAATGTACCAACTAGATTCACTTTCCTATCAGAAACAGGGCTCACTTTTTAAAATCGAAGCACTTTTACTGCTCCAAAGCTTGGTGACAGACACAAAAATAAAAAAAAATAAATATAAACACACATCATTGTAAAATCAATACATTGATCACTTCGTTCAGAATCTAAAATATATAATAAACAAGATAAATATTTTAATAACACCATGAAAAAACTCAAAACAAGGATTATGATGTTTATCACTATATTTATCACTTTTTCTTAAGAAAACAAATAGTAATGACTTAAACAATAAATATTGCTATTGAAACGTTCAATATTTTTTTATTGATATATTACGACAGTAGAAATGTTAATAGATATGATTCTTCGGATGTACATTTTTTGTTATACAATAAAATATAGTAATTATAGTTATAGGTACGTATGTAACAAATCTTACGAATATTTTGATTCGGATTACAGAACTACGATAGGTACTATATTATGCAGTTGAAATTTAGTCATAAAACAATAATGTATTATATTATTTTTTAACGAAGAAAAATCCACTTACAAAACATATTATATTTGTGACATGAGCACGAGCGCACCAAAAATATATTATAAACGTGCTTAAGTTAACTACGTATGCAGTTGCCAGTTACGTGACAAAATGTAATGCGAAAGGTACGCCCACTAATGGCGTGAACATTGTAGTTAATATTGAATTTTTTACTACTTGCTAAATATTCTGCACCTTAGTAGTTTTTATTTAAAAAAAATGTACAAATCGGTTTATCGTTTTAATTGACCGGTTAGGTAATGAATTTTCCGCCGTTAACAATCCTAATTTTCATAAGTATATAAAATAAACAAATTATGATCCAATATGTTGTGTGCAAATATAATTTCCTGTCCTCAAGAATATTTAACACATATTTGCACCAGATACACACAACGAAAAATGAATATTATCAAACAAAATGCGTTACTAAACTTTTTACTTTCTGGAACAATAAAATGTATTTTTATGTATAGATATAGTAGGTATACTATATACTGTATACTTGATCAACACACATTATAAGTTAATTTTTTTTTATTTTAAATTGAAAATATGGTCGTTTAAAACGAAAAGATTAGGTTTTATCAGCGATTTATATTCGATCGGTACCTTGTTGCAGGTATTTGTGAGCTGGTGATTGATGAGAGAGCTACGCACAAATCGTAAGAGAACGAAATTATTACCAACCCGTATCTGATGCTTGTTGAATATATTCTAAGTACTATATTCTAAGTTCTATTTCTAAGAGTGTTCCCTCAAGTACATTGTATAATAAGTATTCCATTTGATTATATTAAGAAAAATGTAATCAAATCAAGTGTGTCTCTTTAGCATTCGTGCAATCGTACATTTATATTTCGACGATAATACACGTGTACACAAGCCTGTTTATAATAATAATAATAATAATCGGGTAATTTAAATTTTCAAACGAATTTGTTTATTTGTAGACTAACTACTATAATTAGCCACGTAAGTATATTTTCGTAATTAAAAGTAAATCAAGTGTTTCATTAAAATTATATTTTGTTATAATTAATGTAACTATTAATACTATTATAAACACTCAAAAGTTTGTTTTTTCTAAGATGTTATGTTATTTCAAATTCTACTGTCCCTTATCCCTCAACAAAAAGAAAAAACCAACAAAATGTAATACATAGAGAAACTTGAATTTGCTTGAATTCTTTTATTGGCTTAGTGAAGACAATTTTAGAATATCGAAGTGCGTATATGATTATATAACTGACTTACATATTCATTCATGTCGTTGGTCTTCAAATATATATAAATGTATCTACGATTACGATACTACATCGATTTCATTTCGTGCAGGGAACGGACGGACGGGCATGGTGATTTGGAATGTAAACATATACAATAAATACATATATATGTATAAGTATGCAGGACGCGGACGACTAGCTCTCGTCAACTAAAACTTCGGATAAGTATATACTGCGGTTTTCCTTCCATTTCCCGACATTTGAACACATGCATACATATATATTATGCATGTCGAAGTATTCAGTCAATCTTGAAACTATATTACGAACAGAGTGATGTGCACAAAAAGTTGGACACTCGCGGCTGCCACAACGATGAAACCCCCGCCCAACCGATAAAATCAACATGACCACCGAACATTGCCTGAGTCGATATAACATAATTCCTATAAAAGGTCTTGGTGGCGGTATACACTTGTAGACTTTGGTTAGAAACATTATCGCGTATTGTCGTAACACCAAAGTCATCGGGTTGATTTTTTTTCCGAGTAAAATGTTTGAAAAGTTTTTGGAAAAGTAAAACGGATTTTTCATCGTCTATTTATTTACTGTTTATTATTTTTCGGCACAAGAAAGAGACGTATTAGGTATCTAAAATTATTAATAACTGATTTGAAACGGCCGTAGTGCCGTAACTAGAAGTTGTCGACATGGGCCCTTGCCAAGGGCCCAGTAATGTAGGGGCGCACTTGAGTTAAATAAAAATGTTTTTTTTTTTTTTTTGTAACTTGGTTTTGATACTCGATTATTTAAAAAAGATAGCAGTATTTTGATTAACACGTAAAAATGCAATATTATTATATTTATATAAAAAATATAGATACCTATGAAATAAAACAAAAATAAGTTCTAAAATAAAATTCACCAAGGGTGCCACGGAGGGTAGTTACGGCACTGAAAACGGGTGACTTTTCAAAAAATCAGTTCTAAACTCGGCTATTTGTTTTTATCATTGTGTTCATACGACGTTTTAATATAAGTTTCTCTCGTAAAAATATGTTTTTAAATAAAAGTTTGAATATTGTAATAAATACTATTCGTATAATTGAATATGATCAATAATCATGTATATATATATTTTATTTTTGAACCACACATTTATGTAAAGAAATATGGACATTCACAAAAACGTATTTTACATCTTTTCAATTTATGCAGATACATTTTTATTTTCATTATGTTTTGCACTAATTTACGAAAATACAATTTATTTAACTACCTATAGTTTATTTATTTAATTATTGTATTTAAATAAGTATTATACTTTTTACACTATTATATATTTACAAATAAATTATTTTCAACATAAAATGATTCAGAAAATGAAATACTATATTTAACGAAAATAATAAATGTGGGTTTTGGGTTGGAATTAAACGAAAGATGCAAGAAATTTGATGTTTCTTTATGTAACTTTAAAGCTTATTAAAAATTTAAGGTAAGGAGTTCGTCATTTAAGGAAATTATAAATTAGTGTCCAGTCATGAGCGCACGAAGAATACCTAATAAATAAAAAAAAAATAAACAGCAAAACGAAAAAACCTACGTTCGACTTTTTCTAATAAACAATCGTCTTAAACAGTATGGTTATTGCAGAGGTTAGTATCATATTCAAGAATTGAACAAACCAATGCAAAATAAAGTACTTTGAAAAAATATTTGCAAATGATTTAAAATAATAAATATTGTATTATATTAATTTTATGTTTTTTGATTAAAAAAAAAAAAAAAAAATGATACAATACAGTGAGACAAATCTTATTTTATACCTATCTATAATTATTAATTTTTAAGATTGTAATGATTTTATGCATAACATTATATTAATAATCTGGAATGTATGTACTTGAGATTTGATTTTGAAATCGATTATATTTTGAATAGTCAAACATGTTTAATTTTAAATTTTAATGATTTTATTCACCCCAATATAAACAAAATGCTTTGCTTATTATACCAATCTTTATATAATTTCTTATAGAACATGCATTTTCTAGATACACAATTATTATGTTGACTTTCTTTGGACAAATATTTGTTTAGTGCAGTATCAACTTTTAATTTTTTTTAATCCAGCTTTCTTGTTTAATTTTTTAAAAATTATCTAATTGATAGTGCCTCTAACAAATTATGTAATTAGGTTCTATAATTCAAATTGTATCTATAACTTTGCATCTCAAATCTCAATACTTTATTATGTTAAAATTCAATGTATCTATTCAAGTATATATATACGAAACACATACTTTAAAGGGGAAGCAAAAAAAAAAAAAAATTAAACCTAACTTGTCCGCAGTGGAAGCTTAAGTTTTTGGGTTGTTATCTTCAATAATTTTGTATCGATTTGATAGGTAGGTATTATTGATATTTATGTCCACAAATATTATTATTATTTTCTAATTATCTTCATAATATGATATATTTTTCTGAATTTACAACCACGATGATGAAAAATAATCAAATACTTTTCCATTTTTAACACTCAATGTACTCAGTATTTTGTATAGAATTAACATTTCAATACCGATCAGTAAGCTGCATATACTATAATATTATCAATTTAATTTTTAGATTTTTTCGTTAGATAGTTTGTGTTTCAGCTCCAATCCCTCAAGTCTCTGAATCGATGAAATTTCCTGAATAGTTTCAACGGCTATTTCGTTTTCTTATGGATGTACTAGTTTAACATAATGTTGACACTTATATGGTAATATTAAGATGATTTCGGAGCACTATTTGTAGTCTCAATTTAATCCACATGCAACTTTGCAAACTGGCGTTCAGCAGTACCAACTTTATGTTGTTAGTTTTAGTATTAAAGTGAATTGACTAATTATCAAACTTAAAGTTAAACTAAATATGTGTGTTTGTAGTTATATACGTTGATTTTTTTTACAATATATTTCAATATTATAGCAAAATAAGATCATTTTTAGACTTGATAATATACATAATCATAAATTGTGTATGGATTTAACTAATATAAAATTTCAAATTGTAAATTAAGATAGTTTTCCGATCTTTAAATTTGTTAACAAGTTAATCAACTCTAGTACTATAGCTATCAACACAAGATATGTTTTGCTGAATATAAATTTATTATGTTGTGTGTGGGCCAAGGAGAAGAAATAGATAGTTAGATTGTGAGCTGACATATTCTTAACTACTTTCCTAATGTAAATATCTATTAATTTTGAATAAAATGATATTATACTTAAGGTTAGTTATACCTTGCCTAATAGTTAAAATTTTACAAATTATGATGTCAATATAGTTCCTAAAAATTATTTAATTATTTCGGTCAACGGTTTTGAGTAAGATTAATTAAGATATTGAAAAGATGTTATACAATACTACATATTTAAAAAAAAGTATATTACTATTCTTGTAGAGACAATTTTTCGGAGTTTTTCATACAAAAATAAACAAATGACAAATTTAAGGAAATATTAAAATATTTTCATTTTAGTTATTTTTTTACTACTATATATTTGTACGATGGTGTGAAGACGACTACTCTAAAATCAACTTCATCAAAGCAGGAATTTCATGAGGCAAATATACATTCTATATTTTGTCCTAAATATATATATTCTATAAATGACCTATTTAACACTAATACTATTACTTTAGTCGCTTTTACTATAATGACTCTGTGATATCTGGTTCTTATACTAATGTGTAACTAGCCACAAAAATGTTCAAAACCACTTAACAATTATTCTACATTTGTACAGTCTTAGAAAAATAAACATTACATTAGGAAATAAATCTAGTTAAATTACTGTGACTCTTCGTCCATAAAATTACCATACAAGTGTATTAAAATAACAATATCATCCAAATAAATAACTTAAATCAAATACTTTATAAAATAATATCTATTAATAAATGTTAAGTGATTAATCTGGACTATGTACATTGAATAGTATAAAAAAGTATGTTTAAAGCTTATATTACAGACTCTAAGTCAACTTTTTCAATAAAAAATCCTAGTTTACATATAATTGATTCATTCTTCATTGACCTATTGTGTTAGAATTTGTGGTTTTACCAAAACATCCAGTTAAAAATTATTCTAATCAATCCAATCCATCGATCCTCATCTTATACACTAAACCGAGATATCAATATTCTAATATTACCTAAACTTGAATATTATCTATATGAAAATGTTATAAAAATATCCATAAAAATTTAAACCCTCTTTGACGTTTTAAAAAAAAATATCTAGGTAATTTTTTCTGTATGGAATTAAAAGAAATATGAAAACCAAATCACTAAATTTAAGTAATGTCACTGAAAACTGCCTACTTTCACTTGAATATGTCTTGTTATTTATTTCATAATAAGTTTGTTTATTGTAATTACAATATAAATTATAAAAATAAATAAAAGTTATATGGTCGAAAATTATAATTATAGTACATTTAATAATATACTATAAATAGACAATAAAATATACTGCTGCAATAGCATCGACATAGATACCATTATAATTTCAACTTTGTGTCACATATGAGAAAAATAATTGGACGTATGAGTTTTTTTTTTACAACGTTTTTGTCAAACAACAAAATATAATGATGTTATATTGTAAAATATAATCATTTTTATACTTAATACTTTATAGTATTTAAATGTAGTACATAAGATGATTATTCTCACATTCCCATTATTCTAAATATGACAATCCTCGGGTGATAAAAACAACAAAGCTAAAAAAAAATTTCTACTAAATTTCCTCTTGTGAACTTTATACCTAGGTAACTAAAATTTATATCACAATTTATGGATGTAAACATAATGCAATAAGAAAAGATTACGTATTACAAATTACTACGTAAATAGTATCTATTTTTATATTTCACATATTATAAAACAAATAACATCAAATCCATACGAAATATTAAAAAAAAAAAACTATTGTACTTGGATATAAGTAAAAATATGTTTAATATTACGAACTTAAATAAAATATTTATATTAGGTACCTACCTAATTATTTTTGTGATCAATACCTCGATTGATAATATGTCTTTATGACTTTATTTATATTTTAGAAATGAATAGTGTTTATTTTTTATAGTATCAGATTTAAATAATTTTAGTATTATTTGAGATTTTGGAAAAGTTTTACAGAAAAAACATTATTAAATCATAATAATACCGTGAGACCTGACCATATGGAATTGTTACAAAATTAAAAATTAAATAATAACGTAATTAAATTTTATATTACTCAATATACGTACATTTAACTATGTGGAAAATTAAAAATAATTAGCAATACAGTACCTATGTTAGTTAACATGGCTCAAATTTTCACTTGCGATATCTAATATACTGTCAGCAAATTATTATGCAATATATATTTTTTGAATTTATTGAACAAAGCATTTTATGTAAGTCAGTAAGAGTTTTTTTGTACCTTAAATTCTTCTATTGATTTCCTTAGATTTTAATAAATTATTGTAGTTAGAGTTTTAGTTTTATTTGTATTAGATAAATTCAACGATCTTTAAATTCTTAAAATAAGCCGAAATGATATCTATAGCAGGTTCACATACATAACCAGTGTGTACACACTCCTTAAAATAATAATTTTAAATTATAACTATTATTATGAGCATAGTTGTTGGCAGGATAAAATCCAATAGTATGCATATTATATGTATATACTATATTTGTATGTATATACTCGGAGTACCGGTTATTACCTAGAAATCCTTTGACAGCAGACAAATAACCATTAATAATATTCCGTCCGTCTGTCTGTCCGGTGGGCACCTGAGGATGACATACATACATACACACACACACACACACATATATATATATGAATATATGATGTATATTATATATACCCACATTTCCTCCCGATATTCCATTTCCACTGAAGATCATGAAAACCCAGTGAGCCATCAGCAATGAATATCGCCCGGTCGGACAGATTGTGGGATAGCCGTCTGTATATGTGTGTGTGTGTGTGTATTTGGAGAGTAGGAAATACGCAAGTATAGGTACGTCATATTGGAAAATAACTGAAGGAGAATAAAATTCCCTCGACTTATTACATTTTTATCATTTTTGTTGGTCTGGCTGACTCGCGACCGTATAAATATTTATAATAAACCGTTCTGTTCACATCATCGGTCGACATTTATAATTACCTACCAATTGTTCATCGTATCAAGAGTAGGATATCTACATTAAAAATGAATTTCTAAAATTGACACGAATGTGGGTATTGAGAAAATAGTAATAGTCACTATAATATATTTACTGTCTAGTCGATCTAAGAAAATTTGAATTCTATAATGTTAACGGATCAGTGTAAGTTATAACTTATCTAGCACGATCTGTAAACACGATAGTATATGTACATACTACATATCCAGGTCGGTAACGAGGTCTCAAGGGTAATTACTCTAGTGACGTCCGCCGTTATACAACACCATTTTAAAAACACACGATGACTGGATTTGTCGATTTTATTTAACTAAAGAAATTTCTAAGTCGATAATACTAGGTAGTTAATGTTATTGCAGCAGATTACAAATAAATCGAGTAAATAAAAATTTGATTTTCATTATTATTATTTAAAGCTAATTTCCTATAGCAAGGTCCTTAACTTTCTCTTAATTTCAAATGATATTAAAATTATTTGAAACTTATTGAAAAAAAAAACAAACATTACGTAAATAAACATCGTTGTTTATTAAGTTTGTAATCTTTGACATAATTTTTGCTTATGATCGACGACAGTAGTTTTTTTTTATATTGAAAAAACTTCAATTTCAAATTTTAAATTTCAAATACGATAAGTAAAAAGAATTTATTTATATGTTCATTTATCATATATGATACCTGGTATATCCGTTAACTTAGAATATGACGGTACTAATGCCTTTTGGGGTAACGTGGAGGGTATTAAGAAGAGTGAGTGACGATAAATAAAAAAACTACAATAGTTAAGAAAAAAATCTTGCTTTGAGTGTTAGAAAATAATTGAATATGATTAGTTCTGTCAATCCACACGTGTTTGAGATTTAAAAAAATATCATTTAGCAAGTTGTATTTTAATTTTTGTGTTAGTTGTAGACTGTAGTAAACAATTTAATTGTATTGTAGTGATATGATGTAATTGAGTGTAATTGATGTAATTGAGTCCATTACGCCACACCCTGTATAACTATACTTCTAAAAAAAAAAAAAAAAACTTACAATTATTATTTTAAAATTTTGAATAGTTACCTATGCATGATGAAAACAACATTAAACATTTTATATTTATTGTATATGCCATACAACGATGGATGATAAAATATTGTAGCAGGGTACGACCTCGAAATCTATGATTAAAAAGTGACAGGAAAACGTCATAGTACTGGTGAAACAGTATAATGTTAGTCCTTTATCGGTGATGTAATATTATCCTAAGACATAATTATGGGGTATAATCATACTAGAAATATATATGATCCAAGGAGGATTAAGGGGGTTAACATTTTCTAGGATAATATTACACCTCGGATATGAGGTATGTTTTTATATCAAGAACACTAGAACGCCCTGTATGCTAACTTGGAAATAAAAATGTGTTATAAGACTAAGGTTTTAGAGGATGGATGAATAATATTGAAGCAAGTATTATGATAAAAGTTTTATAATTCGAATGTCATAAAATGTAATATGTTTTTAATGTGGTTTACAGTTAAAAAAAAAAACTAAATATAAAAAATTGTTATTAAAAAAAAGAATTGAACATCTACTATAATTATTAATTATATAGAAATTCAAAATATAAAAAGTATAGGTATCACTGATTTCAGAAAATCGTATTTTTAATGTTCAAAGTCAAGAAGTTACTTACATAATAATACGGGTTTACTGTTTAGTCAACGCAGAACACAAGAAGAACACATTGACAAACATTTATAGAAAATATAAAGAGTCGTTCCTATAGTTATTTCTCGATTATAAAAATACTATCATTCTTTTCCATAAAAATAAATTTGAATAAGTATTAAATTAATGTTTGAACATTGAAATTTAATAGATATATTTTTATAACTAGTACTAAATTGTTATGATTATTTAATTTCTACTTAAAAGAAGAACTAAATAAAAAGATTGACTAAGGCATGCACATTGGTGAATTTTAAAATCAAAGTATACCAATTAAAATTGTTAAAACATTTTAAAATGTTTAAAATATTATTAAAATGTATTTTACCGTCATTAGGAAAAAGGTTTTAAAAAATAATAATATGTTAAAATACTATTAAAATCGTATAGAATTATTTTTAATGAGGTATTAAAATCTAATATTAACTTAGTATGTCAATATATATTTATTTATTTGTTAATTAAATAATTTAATTTATTATATATTTTCCTTACAAATAAATACTTGGTCTTAATGAGAAAAAATTCGAGTTGGTGCTCAATATTATTTTAATATTATACAACATTAATGTTTTTCGTATTATTTTACTTTTCTAATTAAAACTATTATAATATTTTGTGCATAGTTATTAATTAATATCAATAATATCAAATAAATAGTTCATGTTTAATAGTATTTTGTAATATTTGGTACACTTCAATTAATTTTTGATTTGATTTATCAACAACGTAGGTTAGCGATAATATATTAATATTAATTTTAAATATTTTTATAAACCACTTAATAGTCATTTTTCATACATTATTTTTAAAAATAAATGTATTATTATGTTTTAAAACGATATAATATAATATGATAACTTTCATTAGCAATAAGTAAAAACAGATGTCTTGGAAAATAATTGATTAAAGCAGAGGTTCCCAAACTTTTTATTGTACGACCCATTTTGGAAATTTTTTAAAATTTGGCGACTCACAATATTTATGAATGACATTGTTTTTAGTGAATCAGTTGCTTACAACAAAAAATATATATTCGTATTTATTTTTAATATAAAAATATAGCGCGACCCACCAAAAATATAATCGCGACCCAATTTTGGGTCACGACCCACAGTTTGGGAACCTCTGGATTAATGGAAGATAAAAAATTTACTTGTGTTTTAAATATCGGTTTGTTAAGTTGAAATTGATATTAATAAAATGTATAAGTTTAAACTCGGTAAAGGGGTTGTTTACATAATGTATATGAAAAGTTCTCAATCATAAAACATAAAATGAAAATGTTATGCTTTTTCATGGTTTTCTTGTTTGTATGGTTACTTGAAATATTATTGAATATGAAGAAATTACGAGGAACTTCAACAATATTGAACAAAGTTCGTATAGGTAAGAAATGATTTTATTTTGTTTCTTTTTATTAGACTTACACAAAATTGAAAGTTTTATATTAATGTTAAAATAATATACGTAGTTCTCGAGGATAACATCAGATACTACTGCATTGGTAGGTTTTTAGAAGGTTTTTGAAAATATCTGTGTAGGCTTAGCCAACTTAAAATATTTCTATATCCATCTACAAACACTATAAGTTATAACACTACAACTGTTAGTTCAGTCTATGCTATATAAATAAATAAATAAATATATTTCGTTATACTGCAATAATTTGTTTTATATATTGGAATGTTGAAATCGAGTACATTGTACATTCAATAATTTGAATTTAATTCCATGTTGATATAGTCAATCATTATAATTATTATTATTATAAAGTTTATAGAAACTAAGATTTGTTTTAATTTTCTTTTGAAAAATAATGATTGTACCTATACGTGAAATGTTGATAAATTACATAATAATTGAAAAATGGTAGTAAATTATTGAAAATTCTTTGCTATATTTATTATATAAGTTAAATTATTTAACCAAACAAAGTTTGAGAATTTTGAAGGAACTTAAAATACGATTATATTTTAATTTATAATTTAATTCAAAATTTGTAAATAACCTCATTACCTATAATAGCAAATCAGCTAATATTGTAAAACTAAACGATAATTGGTAGGTATAATTTATGATATAGAAATATAGCATGCACAGTTTTCATTGGAGCTTGTGAATAATTTTTGAAAATATTAAAAAGTAGGTTTTTATTTTTTAAATTATTACGACCAAATGCACGAAATCATAATCACTAATAGTTGGTAATATTAATCATTAAGAATTCACTAAAACATATTATTAAATTATTAAAATTGTTAATTCAATTAGAAAGGAAATGGGAAGGAGTTTAGTAGTCAATAAATCTGATTAAAATCCTCTTCAATAATAATATACGTAAGATTGGATTACATAGCTTATTTTGTATTTAAAAACCTAATCGCACCAAAAAGTAATATTTGTAAAAAAAAATAATAGAAGAAAATATGAATAAACATAAAATTGTTTTAAACGTAATTAGTACCTACAATTTGCATTGAAAAGTCAACTCTGAAAATGTATCACCTAGTGAAAAAGTTCAACTGCACAATTCTTGATAACGACGAAGTACGAAGAGTCGCATAATATAATAAAAAGTGAGAATAAATAATTGTGTGAAAACAGTATTTATTACCTATACTTCCAACTGATTATTTATGGGTTTCGAAAATTGAAAATATCAGCTGTTTTCGATAATGCATATTGTACCTGTCCACTTTGTATTAATAGAAACGTACGATTTTATTTATGTGTTTTTCCTTCTAACCGGCAAAAAAAAAAAAAAAGAAAGAAAAAAACGTAAAACCAATAAAACTTGCCGGTCAGCAGGGTGCTTACGCATTTTTATTTAAAAACCACCTCTCACAGCGTTTTAAGGTCGAGAAGTCGAAACACAATAACGGCTCTACCATAAAACATACACATATTATATACCTACGTACAAACGCGTATAGAGCTATTACTCCCAAATCACCACATAGATTCATAATATTACACAATATATATACATTACGTATTGTGTACTATATTTTATCATATTATTATGTACTATATATAGTTACTCGTTTTTATAACCAAAACTCGATGATTTATCGCCATTAATTGTTGATACCGAATCGTCTGTTGTTTAAGTTGAACGAAAATCGCAAATGTTTGGCTGTATCTATTATAATTTATTGTTCGAACCGTAAAAAATTAGCAGGAACACCATCCTACCACATTTGTTCTAATTTCTAACCGTCCGATCGGAATACATTTAAATCAATTATTATCAGATTTATATTATGCAGATTATGTCGTCATATTATCGTTATTATACACGTTTGATTTTTTAGACTCTGAGAG
>VUJU01005235.1:0-14578 GCA_009835225.1 Aphis craccivora
ATTTTATTTTGTTCCGCATCACCTGAAATATTATTTGTTACATTTTTTTCGAAAAAAAATCATTTCGGCAAGTTTTTCAAATTTGTCCAGAACTTCTTCAGTATCCATTCATTTTCTTCATGGTCAACTTAGAAGTAATCCATCTTCTTTTACCGGAATATCACTTTCAGATGAGTTTTTTCTAATTGAGTTATTTTTACACAATTAACAAATATTTTGGTATTATGTTTCACTGCTTAAATAATTCAGAGTAATATTACTAAATATATTAGTCACAATAAATTAACTATATTATTTTTGTCGTAAATATAAACAATATACAACAATATTAATTTATTTATATACATACGCCAAACAACAATTTTACAAATTATTCAAAAAGATAAAAGGGCATGAGCCCAGGTTACAAATATGGTGTAATTTAACAAAATAGTACAAGATGCAACTGTGGAACATAGAAATATTAAAATTGTAAAAAATAACAAAAATAAGGAACATAAAATTTATATAAATATACATAATTCTATTGAAGGAATGACGGATCCTCATTGGCTAACTTCATCATGCAGTTTATTGGTTCGTTCATTAAATAATTATTAGAGGAAAGAGGAATACAAAAAGTATGTAAGTTTCGGGTGCACCTAGTAGGAACTTTAAAATTAATTTTGGCTAGAAGGGAAAGGGAGTCGACAGAGCCTGATAAGAGTTTATTCAGAAAAATAAGAATATAAGAACGGCGACGGTCAGCTAAGTGGGATAGGTTAAGAAGACGGAGAAGGGGAGAATAATCACGAGGGGCACAGATTATATTTAAGGTATGTTTCATAAAGCATAAGAATTTACGTTGAACTCATCCAAGTTGTAAACAGGCTTCAGCTGTACGAGAATCCCAAACAACTGAACCATATTCGAGAATTGGTGGTACAAGTGCACAATAGTTGGATTTGAGTGAACTGGCGAGTTTAAATTCATTAGATATTCTTTTAGCAAAATCCAATACCTTTAAGGCTTTACAAGTAATTTTATCAATTTGAGAACGAGGACAAAGAGAAGAGGTAAAAGTAAAGGTAAAATCACAAATGCTAGAATTTACAGAAATCAGGCTGGAGCATTCAATGTATAAGAATAAGCAATTGGAGAGCGACTTCTGATGAATATCATTGACCGGCATTTGTTAATATTCAGTGCCAGACAAATAGTATCAGCTCAGGTAAAGAAGTTGTTAAGATCGTATTGGAGAATGCAACAATCATCGACGGAGAAAATTTTTAGGAAAATCTTCATGGTCATCGGCAAAACATGGAGTTGGTTAAGCATGAGGGAGGTGTGAGCACTATTAACAAACAGCAAGAAAAGAAGTGGGGATAGATGACCACCTTGAGGGACACTAGAGGTAGATAGAAATATATTAGATTTTGTGTTGAACATATTTACCCATTGCAATCTATTAAATAAAAATGAGCTGAACCAGGAAAGGATGGGATTCCCAAATCCTGAAGCACGAAGAATAGAAATAAGAACCTTTTGATTTACTGAATAAAATGCCTGAGTAAAGTCGGTATAGATTGTATCAACATGTGATCATTCTTTAATAGAACCAAGAATATAATTTCAGAAGTTGAGGTTACAAGTAACCGTAGATCTACCATGGACGAAAACCATGTTGTGCATTAGCTAAAATCGAGTTTACCGAAGGCCATAGGCGTAGGGCGGTCAAATTTGTTGGGGGAGCTTTATCCCTTCCAGGAAGAGACATTTATGAGTTTTTGGGAGGCTATGATTCAAACTGGGGGGGCTTAAATTCAGACTGGGGGGCTAAGTACCCCCAAGCCCCCCGCTAACTACGTCTATGTCGAAGGCTGAATTGAGTCTAAAACTAAGGATTCAAAATTTTAGAAAAATGATCTAGAAATTAGAATTGAAATATGTCTATAATTGGTGACTAATGAGGGGCTACCTGATTTTAAAATTGGAGTAATAGAACTGATTTTCCACCTGTCTGGAAAAGTACTTTCATCAATGAATTTCCGAAATAAGGACCAAAGAGGATAATAGATAATGTACCAAATTTTGTAGAGGAAATCTCCTGGTATTCCATCGGATCCTATAGAAAAAACATTTTTTAGGCTGTTTAGCTTGAGGAGAACATCATTAGGGGTGAAGTGACAGTTGTTAGGTAAGTTAAAAAATGGAATTTTTAAGGGCAGGATATTGGAATTAACATTGATGAACATGACATTTTCCTCCTTACAAGAACTATCGACACCATCTAAGGAAACTATGTTTGGAACAGCGTTATAAGAACGATTTCTACGTACAAAATCCCAAAACTTCTTGGGATTTAAAGATAAAGATTTTTCAGACTGTTCAACAAAGTTTTTATGAGATTTTTTAGATAAATATTTACATTTTGCACGGAGTAGGGAAAGACTTTATAAATAACAGGGTCAGGTGTGGATTTAATCTTCGCATGTGCATTATTTTTATGATAAACTAAAGCTTCGAGCTCTTTGGATACCCAGGCAGGAAAATTGGATTTATAGAAGGGGGACAGAGGGACGAACCTTAATATTGAATTGTGAAGTGCATCAGTGAAAGTATTGCTCGAGGTATTTAAGTCGAGGTCGGATAGAGTAGTGACCCAATCAAAAGAAGACAGATATAATACAATTATTATAATAAGCCTTTTTGAAGTTATGAAAAGAATGTGAGTAATTAGTCATACTAGGAGTACAGATATTAGAAAATTAAATATTAAGAGGAGGGTGATAACTGATAAGCATCAGGTAGAACAAACGGTTCGAGAGATTCATAAACAACAACAGAATCATTGTTACAACAGATAAGATCAAGAATAGAACCCTCAGAGTTTAAAATGGAATTCTTTTGGAAAAACCCATATAAGGCGAGAGACTTAGGAACACAAGGTACAAGAATAGGAGAAGATGAGGTATATGTAAGGCCATGTGAATCATTAGACCAGGAAATATTAGGTAAGTTGTAATCTCCACAGAGCAAAAATGTGTGATCAGGATGATGTTGATAAACATTTTCTAAGATGGACATACAATTTTCATATAAAAGAGGTGAACATTGCTAGACAAATTATTGTTGTAATGTGTAAACTATTATAGATTATGATATTTACGTATCTATCAATATAAATCTATAGTACCTAATAACTTCTATTACTGTGGTGCGAATCAAGTTGATCTAAAAAATTTTCCTTGTGTAATTGTTAGTAAGTTATAAGTACGCATTAACGCATTCACAACAGATTTCCTATCAAATTATCATACATATAATATTATATCCAAGTTAATGGTATGTGTCATGTGTGACATTAAAACATTTATAACCTTAGTAGATATACACCGTATACACCTTCATTTTATTTTCAATAGATATATTCCGATAGAAAAAAACATGAACTTGTCATTGTTTAACAAAATACTATTTCACATTTTCACCAATTATTCAGTGATTTTAAGTATATAACTCACCATAAGAAGTTTTTAACTATAAAATGATTTTATTATATATGGCTTACCTACTCGTACTCGTATGTATTTATATAATATATAATATATATATGTATATTATAAGTAGTGTAGGTACATTATATTATTTATATATTAACTTTTAACTTTTTTTGGATATGAGCTAGGCAAAAAACGGAGGTTTTCTGATTAAAATCCGAGGTCCCAAGGATAACCAATGGGGAACTGAAACTAATAGAATCAAACCTCCCACAGAACAAAGCGCCAGGACCAGATGGTATCTCAGATGCTATTATCAAACGTATAATACGCAAAAAACCGGAGCTTATACTTGATACCTTAAACAAATGCCTTGCAGAGAGCCATTTCCCAAGTGCCTGGAAAGAGGCCATATTAGTTTTTCTCCAAAAGGGAAATAAGCCGCTAGAAGTACCATCGTCATACAGGCCAATCGGTCTGATAAATACAATTGGCAAACTTTTTGAAAGACTAATTAAGAAAAGGTAAGATGTACATCTCGAATAGACCGGAGGAATGAGTAATCGCCAGTTCGGATTTATGAAAGGACGATCAACAGTTGATGGGATTGAATTGGCAATTGAAGTGGTGAATAAAGCAAGAACAGGCTCTCTGAGCAAAAGTGTATTGCGCTATGGACTGTTTAGAAGTGGAAAATGCCTTCAATACGGCGTATTGGGCCAGAATGAGACCCTGGTGGTGAAGAGAGTCTCATTATACTTGGCACGTATCCTAAGAAGCTACCTCACCAAGGTCACTGCTATATGAGGAAACAGAGCGCCTTGCTTTCATAAGTTTCATCCCACAAAGACCGGTCCTTGGACCAATTTTGTGGAACGTCATGTACAATGAACTACTGCAAATGAAGATACCAGGAAATATAAAAGGGATATTGATCTCAACTCTAATTGCTTTCGCTGACGACGTTACAATCTAGGCGACGGGACTCACTATCTCAAATCTGGAAGAAGCTATGAATCTGTCGCTGGATGTAGTTGCGAGAGGGATGGCTAATTTGGGACTTAGACTATTAGTTACTAAAACAAAGGCAATAATTCTGATCACTGTATTCTTTCTGGAAAACTACGGATTCCATTTGAAAGAACATCATAAGATAACTAGGAATCGAACTGAGAAAAAATTAGGATTTGGCAAACATCTAGAGTGTACAGCTGCAAAGGTCATGAAAACGACTTCATGCTGGCAAGACTAATGCCAAATATAGGAGGACCAAAACAGAAGGAACGGCAACATATGAAATCCATGGTCCTGAGTAAACTATTGTATGCAGCACTAGTTTGGTTATCAGCTTAAGCGTTACAAAAGAAAAACATACGGGTGCTATCTAGCTCCCAGCGAAAGATGGCTATAAGAATAACTTGTGCCTACAAGACGGTACCAACAAACACGATACTGGATGTTGCAGCCCTACTCCCTCTGAAACTGCAAGCGGCGGATAAGTACAAAACCCACGACGCAAAGCGGCTTGGTCAACACCCTCCTTCAACGCAGGAAACAAGAATCGATTCTATTGAATATAAGGATTATGTAGATCGATCTGCACATTAGTTACTACACTGCTTTAGTAAAAAGAATAATAGTTTACTACCGTATGACGTACACATAATTAATATTATAATGTAGTAAACACAGTATACAAATAAACGGTCTTAAATACTGGTGATCTTTTGACTTTAAGTCTCACGCCACTATTAACAATATCTGATTCGCTAATAATAATATGGCGTGATTTCACAATATGGTGATACTATTATACAATATTAAATTATATTCAACACACCCCCTTAATATTTTATACAATATAGAATTAATGTAATTTTAACAATTATAATTTTTGTTTTAATTTTTCAAATCTATCTTTTGGAAGTGGTTTGGTGAATATGTCTACATATTGTTCCTCTATTTCGATGTACTGTAAATCAAATAGATTTTCGTCATACTTATCCCTGATGAAGTGGTATCTAGCGTCCATGTGTTTAGTCCTTTTGTGAAACTCTGGATTATTCACAAATCGAATTGTACTTTGGTTGTCCATGTACAACGTTGGTTGATCGTACTGTATATAATTGTTGATTTGCCTGACTAATTTATTGATCCATACCAAATTTTTTACTGCATCACATGCCGCCACATATTCTGCTTCAGTAAAATTGAGTGTTACTATCGGTTGTCTCTGTGCTCACCATGACAACAAGGACAATCCTAACACGAACATATGACCTGAAGTTGAACGTCTTGTCTTTAGATCTCCTGCATAGTCTGAATCTGAATATACACTTAAACACAAATTTACATTAGATTTATAAAGTAACCCACATCTACAGTACCTTTCACGTATCGAATTATACGTTTAACCATGTTCCAGTGTACCGATGTTGGATTATTCAAAAACCTACTAACATAGTTTACAGCGAATGCAATATCCGACTTTGTGACTTGTGATAAAAATAATAAGTTTTCTACAACTTGCCTGTATGGAAATCGATTATCACTCATTGTCAGATTTCGTTCTACACCATACGACCAATCAATTGGAGTTGATAACACTTTCGTATCCATCAAATTAAATTTACTAATAAGTTTATTAGCAAATTTAATTGGTGTAAATGTATAGATCCGTCTGTATACCTTATTGTTTCCATACCTAGAAAATAATCTAAATTACCTTGTGTTATCACGAACCAAAAAGCGAGTCGAGTATTTGTTAGCTTCATAAGAAAGTGCAAAACCGATTATTTGATATGCGGGAAACGAAAACTATGTTTTTGGAGAGACCAGTTTATCTATAGCAATGATGTAGTCTCTTTATAGTATACCATCTATCGAGTTGAAGACGAGTGTCTGATTGCGGCTAGGAGGGTTTTCATTGACTGCCACGGATGCGAAGTTTAGGTGTGTGTTTTGAACTGGATTGTTATATTGTATTTTTGGAGTGTCATAATATTGTAGATATTATAATAGTCAATCAATACACTGGTATACATAAAAAAAAAACACTTAAAACAATATTCTTTCTATATAAAAATGATTGTGTGTTTATTAGTACTCGTTAATCCTCAGGACCACTTATTTATTAGACATTATATTATGCACACATAATCCTTAAGACTCAGGGAGGGTTTATAGCTTTGTTTTTTACCTTTATAATGGGTTGCTCTAGGGTGGCATACAAAATTAATTTCGTCTTAGATCATGGGAATACGTAATCTATATTCTATGTACATGGTGATTCACAAATGAATATAATGAATGTATATATCTTAATTTTTAGAAATTGTTCTCAAAGATAACATAACACTTAGAGATATCAGAAAAATTTAGAGATTAGTTTGAAGCATGTTCGAGAATAAACCAAGTGCTATAATCTACCAAAGGCAGTTGCCTATTTCGGTTGAATTAGTT
The DNA here is from genome assembly GCA_009835225.1 of Aphis craccivora. Classification (NCBI taxonomy): domain Eukaryota; kingdom Metazoa; phylum Arthropoda; class Insecta; order Hemiptera; family Aphididae; genus Aphis; species Aphis craccivora. Next base: position 6,942 of record VUJU01005235.1, read on the forward strand.
CACAAAGTGAGATATATAGATGCTGATTTTTCCGCGAACTGAGGTACAATTGTTTATTTGTTTCAGGTTAGGCAGATAGTATTATATGTATGTATGTTAATTGTTTTTCACGATTTTCGTCAAAAATGTACTTAGATTCTAATTGTCAACACTAAAAAGGCAATTTTTTATTTTTATTTCTATTATTATTATTATTTTTGTTATTTTTTAAAGTGCTGTTTGCTGGAAATGAAACGTAGATAAAATAAAAATACGAAACGATTTCCGGTTCTGCAGTTTGAATTCGGGAGGTTATAATATAATATAATAAAGTAGCATAATATAATGTAGTAGCATCGTATAATCATAATATCAGCTTTTTTTCTTTTGGTTATTTTTAATTTCAACGTCAGATAAACCATTAATTCTGCCAACTTGACTTGTATTGCCATTTTTCTTGTTTCAACAACAATATCATTACATCGCAGCATCATTTCAAGATGTGAAGCACCAAAAGCGAATACTTGACGATACCTACTTGATAGTTATTATTCAGTCTCTGTGTAGTACGATTTAAGAGAAGAAATAATACAAAAAGCAATCTATTTTTATCCAGATTATCCTATGGAAGATATAATAATGTGTCGTATACATAAGATGTTTTTATGACAAACATAAATGAGTAGTAAAATAAAATGCTCAATAGGACTATAGAAGTAAATTGAGTAGAGTTTGATCGTAAATTGACCGGTTGAACAGAACTCAATTAAATATACAGGGCGATTCACGAATAATATGCTCACTCCCATCTTCATATGATAATATATATTTCTTAGATTTTGTAATTTTGCAATTTTTATATGTGTACTTAAAATTTGAAAATAAATTTTCAAATGCTTAGATATTTATAGAGCTTAATGAGTATTCTGTAGTGGAACAAACTAGATTCAAACATTCAGCATATAGCTGCAGTGTGCTACTTAAGGAGCAATATATGATGTCGATAGACAGCAATCGTTACACTATTACCCAGGATAATAGTACTAAAAATAGTTTTACAAATATTTAAATTGTAAATTGTTAATAGATTAATATTAATTAGTAGTCAATTACTATACTTTTTTAATCATTAAAATGTATAGCTTCTATATTTTTAATTATATTATGATTATAGACCTATTATAGTATTCATAGTAAATAAAGTTAAGCTAATACGTCAATAACTAGGTAATTATTTGAATTTTGGTTTAGGTACATCTACAATTTCAAAAAAGCACCTTAATAATTTACAGAAAAAAAGAGTAATTTTCATTATAAAATAAAAACACAGGAGACAAGAAACTACTTAAATAGTACATATATATACTATTTTAAAATATTTACCTTCAGTTTGGGACGTAGATATTATACTTACAATAAAATTTAAAAAATTAAAAAAATTAGAAATTAAATATTATATAGTTACATATATTATAGGATAACAGGCTAGTGATTATAATTAGCGAATTACCCTGGTACTTATATAGACTTTATTGTAATGAATGGATCATATTGTACAAAATATTTTATTTTAGATACATTGAGTAATATGTATGTTGAACACGAACACTATAGTATGGAAAGATATATGCTAATATAATTATTGTATATCTTATATTTAGATCATATTCAAACTAATACAATTTATGTTCATTTATTATTTATGTAATTCAATTTCGAGTTTTGACGAAAAAAAAATGTTAAATATACACTACCAATAGACGAGAAACAATTTTCGTGACGATAATAATACATATAATAGGTACTCGTAGTATAAGGTATGTATATTAAATATTTTCTACTGCGACCAAATATATATATATATATTTTGTTAAACAACATTATTACTATTATTCATTGCTATATCTAAAAAATAAAAATAATAATGTTTGATAAAAAAAAAAGAAAACTTCGATTCCGAAGTTGTATTTTAGAATTTTAAAATAGAAAGGTATATAAATAATCGATAGTAGGTATGTATGATAGAAAATTATAATAGAGTATTTATTCAGTTTATTCAAATAGGTAAATGTATCATGTAAAAATGTATGTAACAGAGATATTTATTTTAACATTGATAATTTATGATTTTTAAGTCTCAATTTTTTTTGAGATGTTATTTTTCTACTATTACACTTAGAATAAAAATTGAGTTTTTAAATCTTCAAACTATGTGGCAAGTGAAATGCTACTTTAATTTATTCTTAACTGTTTAAAATGTTATGTAATTTATTGTATTAAATCTATTAATTACTCCTGGAAATTATATGTATTTATTTTTGCAGATATAAACTAAAAAAAAAATTATAATGCAATAAGTTGATTAAACAAAAATTAATTAATATTTTAATATTATGAAAATTTTTAAATTATATTATTTTTCAATTCTTAGAAAAATTAATCTACAAATTGACTATTTTTAATTTGAAATTATGCCAGTTAGATTGAGACCTGAACTCCTGCTTAAAATTTTCAATTGGCCATAGTTCATAAATTTAATAAATTCCTGACATTTATTTTATATTTACATTTAGTTACCTATTTAGTTATTTTAAATTATGAATTTACAATATTATTTTAATGGATAACGTGATTCATTTTAATCATTTAATGTTTCAATGTTTGTACAAATCGTATACGTTATATGTAATATATATGAGTACCTACCTACCTATATGATAATACAACAAATGTTAAACACTAGCAAATACAACTTATATAATGCATAATACTGTAGAAGGATAACAATGTTTTAAATATTATTTGTTTTTGTTCAAACAGTCAAAATAATTTAATAATAATTTATAAAAATTGTGGATCGCGCACTGTTGTATAAAAGGTGTACATCGCCATTGAATAGTTAGTCACTATATGATTTAGTTTACGAGTTGAATTAATATAATAGTAGTTCAGTAGGTAATAAACTATTCCATACAAAAAACAATTTTGAGCGGAGACAGGATGTCAGCCTATATAACTTTTAAGTATATTTTATTATAAGTTTATAATAATATCAGATATTATTTTTGTTATTAATAATAACTAATAAGATATAGGTTGAATTGTTTTTGCCCAAAACGTCTTATATATATATATGTTATTTTAATAGTATAGATTCATATCATGTATCCATACTATTGTTATTAACCTTTTAGTCAATAAACACATTTTTTTCATAGAATTGCGTTACAATAAAATAATTAAAGTTAAAACTTTTTTTAAACTTAAATTGGATATAAAATAAAAATGTGCTTATGTATATGATTAAAATTTCAGTTTTCTGAAAGAATTACTTATATGGGATATTTTATTATATTCTTAGTCGTTAGTTAAGTTTTCAAATTGATTTAAAATTTTTAAATACAAAATAATTTATAATTTTTCCTAATTCTAACGCATTTTGTCAAAGTACATAATTTATAAACATTATATGTTAAAAAATATTAACTGTGAATTATTGTATGAGTAGGCACATGAGACATGAAGGTTAGGTTAGTGTTATGAAAAAAACACACAGTTATCACTCATCTTGTCATAAATAGTACAATTGTGTGTGTAATAAATAATAACTAGGTATAAGAGATAAAACTTTAAAACTAAAATAAGATTTACATATTTTAGAACCCGTTAATTTTTGTTTTCAATATAATTTGTGTCTCATTTATTTTATTTATGACCACGTGTTAGCTATTTTATTAGTTGTTTAATGTTTTTGATTCTATATAACTGAAAAATAAACTAAATTATCATAATATCATAACCTAACCGTTCATCTGTAATATTATTATTGAATTGAAACTAATTGAAGTATATAAATTATAAATACCTCTGAAATATGTACGTATTTACTACACAGGTACAAAAATATATGTCTTTATACGAGAAAAAAAATTGGCTGACTCCAAATAGTTGAGAGAGAAGGCGAAGGAAAAGAAGATAGGTACAAGAAAAAAAAAATAATAAGTAGTAAAAATTATCTTGTTTTATGATTTAAGATCATGTTTACAGCCGTCTAATAAGTTGTCGGCCGATGTTCTCATTGAACATTAAATCAGTGTTGTCAAAAATATGTTATACACAGGGTAACTGCTCAGCGACGTAGTAGACTAGGGGGGGGAGTTATCTATATTTATTCATAATTAACAATATATATGACTCCTGTTAAGACTTTCATAAGTTTATAATATATTATGTTAAACAAATACACTAAGAAGTAAGAGAAAATTAATTAATCCTCTTTTAAAAGACACATAACACTAAGTATATATACTTAATAATTTTATGAACAAACTACAACCTAAATATTTTTTTTCGAGTTTATAAGATGAAATAAAACATACTTAAAATCAAACTAAATATAGTAAAATAATTTATCGAAATCATTTAAATTTTTTTATTGTCAAGACTCAAAAAGTTTTCGGAGACGGAAAGTTGTGTGTTGTGTGTAACGTATAATATGTTTTATATATCAATATCGAGCGTATGTAGAGTCAACAAACATGTCCTTCTTCATCAGTGCGATAATGTTCAAACATCTATTTCATTCTATATTTTAATCAGGTATTTTTATTTTTAATTTCCAATTGAGTAATACAACTATAGAAATAAAACTATACAACTGTCATAATTTCCGTCGCTGGAAATGGTATTATAAAATTGCTATAATCAATAATATAAATGTAAATATTTGTATAATATTATGAAAATGTGTGAATTACCTATAGGTATAGAGGTAACGATGGTACGTCTAGACGTTCAAGTATTCTGTGTTAATATTTCGCTACAACAACTATATGCACGTATAGCCGTATAGGATAGATATGCAATAAACCTGCTTATAATTTATGTGCAGAGTGGGTTAATTTTATATCTAATTGGTTAATTATTTACCTGTAATAGAGGAATCTTATAATGTAATATACGTAGTTACGTATTTAAGCCTTAAAATCATTACTTACTATAATATGTCTGTTCATGTTAAAGATCACATTCGAAATTGAGCATAACGAAAATCTAACTTAGAAGTGTCTTAAAAGTTTAAATTATCTTTTGACTATAGTCTATATGTTCACAGTATATCCATACAATATGAACCAGCTAGCATATAGATACAATGTAAACCTTGACGAATTAATTGATACATGTAAAACATTGTGCCATTGTCTCATTGTGGCCAGTTGGAACAAGGCACCGTGGTCTTTGAAATAGTGCAATAACATAATTAATCAATGCACATAATAATTTATATTATAAAACTATGAAATCATTAATTTAGAAAATGTATGTTTTTATTTTAAATAAATTAAATTCATAGTCACTACATCAGTTTTAGTATAAAAAAACAAAAAATTGTATGTACCTACCTATAGGTGTAATTATTGTGTTTTGATCAGAAACAAATATAACTATTAAATATAATGTAAATATTTGTTTTAATTTGAAGTTAGTATTTTTTTCCAAAATAAAGATAATAATATGTAATTTACACAATCACAGATGGTCAAAAATATTATTGGTAATTATTTACACTAAGAATAGTATCTAATATCTAAGTACTAGAGTATTTCATCGGCATCCTTGATAACGTTGATACCCTAAAGTCTACGGAATCGAATGGCAATAATAATTTTCCGAGATTTCTAACTACCCATTGACTTATCTGCAATATCTGCTAATCATGCAATGATTCAATCAATCAATGCAAAGTTTGACGTCCGATTCGGTGTAATCGTGTAAACATGTTATTATACAGTTTAAATTATTGATAAAAATAATGCGTTCATTACAATATTATTACCTAATTATTATGATATTCTTTATAAATTGTTTTTTAATTAGTTTTAGAGGCAATACTGACGAGTCATAGAACGGTGTGAATTGGTTACCTAGTGAAATAACCACCAAGAATCCAAAGTACCTACAGTATTCTGTGTTATTAAGAACTTTTTAGTTTCTTTTATCTCAATATCTTAGTCTTAACTATCGAAAATTGAACGTATTATCGACAGAATAACCTATTTGTATTTTGACGCAAACTACAATTCTTATTATTTTTTGCTATCTGAGACGATGCTAATTACTCATTCTATAATTACATGATACATTTTATGTATATTTATGTGGTAAATTTATGAATTCCATCGAAATATTACCACCCCCTTAATGCAATGAAAGTTTGAGTAGTATATATTTGATGGTCGCGGGCGGACGGACGGAGAAGAAAAGCTGTTAAGTACTATATAGTAACTATATAGTTACAAAAGAGTGAGCTGACGAATACAACAAGATAAGATTACATTTTTTTTTTTGTTCGTTCATTTATTTATACACATAAACAGCATATAAATCAATATAAATTATATGTAATAATAATGATAATAATTAATAATAATAATAATATATGATAAACGGATTCGAAGAAGGGAACAAAAAGAAAATCGACATTCGGATCTATATCGTACACGCGCAAACGTATTATCTAATAATATAATATAATCATAATATCAGACATTATTATTATCTAGTGCTTAAGTAAGTACGGAATATAGAAATTAATTTCAGCGTTTATTTTAATATATAATATAATATATTAGTATATTTAATAATAATATTATTAAGTATTGTAATGCTTATTTTGTAATATAATAATTATAAATATAATGTTATTATTAGAATTTCACACAGTAAAATGTATGTTGTTCGTATGTGTATACAGCACACCGTAATAATTACAACTTATGATATTTAATTTTATTATAATAATAAATAAATTAAAAGTTAATACGCGACAGTGTTAATTTTGGTCGTAACATCGAAAAATTAAAACGCATTAAAATATGAACGAGAGAAATGTTTAACCAGACGTGTTTTATTATATTGTATTGTATTATAATAATAATTTATCATTTAATTAATACAACAAAATTCTTTTTTTTTGTGTGTGTTTGTATGTATGTGTGTATGAGTGTGTGTGTATTACTATGCGGAATATATTATTCTTTCGGGCGGTTTTTAGCTTCCGTTTGCAAGTCGTCATCCACTGTCTTCTGTTGGAATTATTTGGCGGTTCTTGGTTTTTTCTGCCTCGCCTGTAATCACATATAGTTATATCATTTTTTATTATTATTAATTAAATATGAAAAGAAATATCATGTAAAATTCACATGTGCGTGTTTTTCGTACAGTTACGAAGTATATAATTTCTGTGTAATTTTTTTTTTACTCTAAATAGCATCGCGCTTATGTTGAAAACAAACAACATACACAGTAGGTAATCAGTTTTAGGTTATTTTTTAATTTTTGGTTAGATACTGATCAGTATATTTTGTAACTAGAAATCAATTTTGTAATATATTTTACTAACTAACCTAACTTCAAATTTTAAATGTAACTGATCAGTGGCGCAAAGACACAATTTTAGAGCACACGAAGTTAAAAGTATTATCACCCATTAATTTTCCTTTTAGATTCTGAACGAAGTGATGAATGTATTGATTTTACAATGATGTGTGTTTCTTTTTTTTGTGTCTGTGTACAGCATAACTAGTCGAAATAATGCTCCAATTTCAAACTATGGGGGTGGTTTCCGATGTAAAAGTGAATATCCTTGGTGCATTATA
>VUJU01005236.1:0-14574 GCA_009835225.1 Aphis craccivora
TTTTTTTTAACATATATTTTAAAATTAAAATTTGATAATTTTTACTAGTTATTCAAAACGTGATAATTTGAAGAATTAAGATGTCTGATCTTGGTTATATAGTATATTATTATATACATAGTACATATTCGGTAAGTTTAAGGTTTAAGCTGAAGGTATGGATGCGTTATGGCTATTAAAAACACAATAAAATATTTTGTATATTAAATATTTAGAATATATAATGATCATTAAACAAATAACAATATCTATTTTAACAATTATCGGTCAAAACGAATAATTAATTTGTAAAAGTTAAAGTTTATCGTTTTTTCTAAAAATTCTAAATAAAATATTCAATTTGATATCAACATTATTAAACAATGAGTTTTTGATTTAATATTAACACTCAATAAATAACGCTATACTATTAAACAATAAAATTATTTGTTGGTAGAGCCTAGAATGTATTAACTAGATTAGATTATTATTATTATAAGCTTGGTGTCAACATTGATAACATATTAAATTACGTACCTACCTATCTACCTTAGGTGCCATTGTCCATGGAATATGTTAACAATATAATATATTATATTAGTACTTCATTATTTTTTTTTCAGAAGTTGAAAAAAAACCAAAAGTAAACGAAGTGCCACAGGGTGATGAATATATCGAGGAGGAATTCATAGACGCATCGAGCTGCATTGGATTGGAAAGCAATCAATGGTACTCCCCTATCGTCAACATTTTGATGTCTAGTTTGTTGATTGCGAGCTTCATTTTGATCGTGGCGATGGTGATTTATTTGTTACGCATTGTTTACCAAGTCTCACAGAATAAAAATGTTTATGTATCAGCCTCTGAGCAAAATTAACTCAAAAATGTAATGATGGATTAAAAATTTGATCACTACAATATGTATTGTTTCATTTTGTATACTTTTAATACTACTAGTCAATATAGATTATCATACTCATTTACATAATTACTACATAATTCTCAATTCTTATTACCTCCGATTATTATTTTATGGAATTATAACTCTTTTTATACACCTAAAACGGACGATAAATGTTCGTATACTATAATAATTTTTTTTAATTCTTGTACTCAACGTTTTATACTTTATAATTATTATCAAATAATTAATTATTATAGGTACTAGGTATTTTAATTTGAACCGGTTTTTTTTTATTTGAAAAATCTTATTTGTGTTTATTTTGAAATTTGAATTAAATGAATCCGTATATTCCTTCTCTGATGAATTTAGTACTTTTTTTTCATTGTCGTTATGAAGAAATTATTAAAACCATATACCTACTGGTGGACACAGAACCGTGCCGTTAAGATTTAGCGCCCGGGGCAAAATTAAAAATATTAGCCCCCTATAATATTCTAAAAAAATTTTTTGGCGCCCCCTTTTAACAGCTTAAACAATGCGCCTGGGGCGCATGTCCCTACCCCCCCCCACGGCACGGCTCTGTGTAGACATGTTATTATTAGCTAAAATGACATTGTTATTTTTTCCAATTTATTATATTAGATATACTTTTTAGTTATTATAAATTATTTGATATCTTATCTACATATTACAAAAAAATGTATGATGACTATATTATATTATAGTCATAGTGATTTCATCAACAAAAATAAAGGTAGGTAATTTTAGATTGTTCACTTATATTTTAAATATTTAAAAATACTTCTATTTGTATTTTTATTTCTGAATACTAAATACTTTTAAGTTTTGAACGAACTGGTAAATGTATTATGATAACCTTTTGACTTTTGAGGTGTTAAAAAACATCAATGTTCAACATTGGAGGATGTTTCTGGTATAAAACTAATCTAGTTAAGTATAATATTTTAGCCTTTAGAGGGTTAAATTATAATAAGAAAAAACGTATTTTTATGCAAAACTATAATAAGTATTCAATAAAAATCGATTTATTGTTTTGTTGTCGTCTAAAAAGAAATAATTGTAAATACTTAAAATTATAGCTAAATGTTTAAAATATTTATATAATGATTTTCTACGCATGGTTTTTTTTAAACCATTTCAACTGAGCTATTTATAGACATTTGAATTTTTAGGTTTTTTAGTTTATTTACATTTTTTTTCAAGTACCTAATTATATATATATAAAAAAAAAAACATTTCGCTCAACTGAGAATCTAAAACTAAAAAGAAATGTAAAATTGTAGTTTTATTATCTACAAAAATAATTCAAAAAATACAAAAATATCGGAATTTATATCATGTATGGAAAATGTTAACATAAAAGTCTGGTATAAATGTCAATTTCTTCCATTATTTCGGTTGTTCATATTTTTAATAAAAATAAAATAATAAAAATTGTATGAGGAAAAATAGTCATTTTTGGGTGAAATTCAATATCATAACAATTTAAACTTTAAACGCTAATGAAAAAAAAAATTAAACTTCCAAAGAACTGTGTGTTACATTTTAAAACTTTAGGTATGAATATTAAAAACTGTACCTATGCATATTTATTTAAAATATAATTTGATAATTATTTTGATTTTGAAGAAATTTATTAAAATCCTTTAAACACCTATTTCTTATTTCAATATTTAATTTAGTAATAGTTTATGAGGAATCACAATAATCACATACTAAATTCGAGTTGCAAAATGTGCATTTTGAATACTCTGAAAAGTGACGATCGATAAAAAAATACATACTATTATAAAATGGCTTAAAATCAATATATTCATAGCTCAAATCAGAATTTATAATTTATTAAATTACAAAAAAAAAAAATAATGTTTTAAATACTTTTGAATGAAAAATATTCAAATACATATTCAAAAATAAAAATACAAATGACGCCAAGTATTTAAATATGAATTTTGAATTTTGAATACGCTTAAAATTATTCTTAATAAGACTTATAAAATGCTACAATTATCTTTCAAATTTTATAATTAAACGAATTATAAATACATTATTTAGGTAGGTATAATAAGCAATGCTGGAAAATTTAACAAATTATTTCAACTCTGTATTATAAAAAAATAAGTTACTTTTTTTAACTTGTAAAAGTTAATTAGTAACATTAACTTAGAAAAGTCTCTTAATTTAGTTAAAAATAAATTCCCTTTAAAAAAAATAAAATTTAAAACTATACATTATAATAATTAAATTTATTATTAGAATTTAGTTTACACACATTTAACTATTTGTATATATAATATCTATTAATCAATAAATAGTGAGAATAAAATATTTAATTACCTATATATTATTATTCTATTTTACCATATTAATTAATGTGCGTAAACTATTTTATTACATCTACTTCTACCTACATCAATATTTTGGAACTATTTAGAACCAAGATTTTTGAATTTTGAATTTCATACATTTCCTAGAAAATACGAAAACTTTAAATAAAATTAAAAAAAACGGGTAAGTGGGTACAGCTCTCCTGTATTTTAGGTGCCGTATGGATGATTATTATATATTATAGGAGTGCTAAATTATTTGAATCCAATGATTCAGGTATTAGGTATCATTGTATATGAAAAACGATTTTGAACGAAGTTAATTAGTCAGCCTAGAATATAATTTCCAGTGGTTGGTGAAAAAGGTGGTTATAATGGTCTGAATCCACCAAAATGTAAGTTGTTTTATATTGTCAGCAGATTTTATGAAAAATCTTATATTAAATTTTCAACTCTTAGCTACACTTATACAACCATTTTTATGAAATATACCTATAAAATAATTTGAAATATTTATGGTTTTGACGAATTTTTTCAATATTTGAACTTCAAATGCTTATAAAAAAAGATTGTGCCTAAGTATTCTTATAATTTTTTAATCACTATAACGATAACTTATAAGAAACTTTGTATTACATTTTCAAGCATTTTGATTCGGCCGAAAAAATTTTATCGACACTTCAAAAAAAATTATATGATTAGAATTTTTTTTAAATATTTTTATCGAGAAATTGTAAATAAAAATGTTTGAAATAATGTTGTCCAAATTTTAGCAATGTATTCGTGCAAATTCATGCTAAACGCGTGCCAAAAGTATATATACATTTTTAAAATTATAAAAATCGTTAATTTTTACTACAAACATCGTGAGCAATACGTTGACTATTATACTGCAGTACACTGATGTTAAATAGCTTAATAATTTATGTTATTAATTGTTATAAACAGCTTATAATATTATGCAGCAAAAGTTTACAGGGAATTTCTAGTATTTAACAATTTATTATTTCACATTCTGCATGCACTTAACACGATTATAATTCATTCGTAGTTTGATCTTCAATAATTGTGTAAGCAAGTGAAATGAAAATCGTCATGTATGTAATAATTTATAATGCATCATTACCAGGTTAAGATCATGCCCCTGATTATTTGTCTTATTACAATGGACCGGAAATAATAAACTGTTTATTTAATTTTCAGTTCGATAAATTGTACCGATGAAATGTAATAAACTCGATATAATGTAATCTGAAAGTGATGATTGACATAGGTACCTATACAGTATCATGGATAATTTGTTATTCAATTATAAATTATAATTAAATAATGAGACAAATCATTTTACGAGGACGCCACTCCCGCATGTGTTGTCTCCGATTTACGTCTCTACGTCGTGACGAGTGGCGCATTTATATAAGCCACTGGTAGATATTAATTAATTTTAAATAAATAAATAAAATACATTAATACTTTGAATTCGGAGGGGGTTAAAAAAATGTATGATAATATAATATATAATATTAAAACAATTAAAATCAATGCCATACATTTCAGAGGAGGTTTGAACCCCTACTCACTTTATATACGCAACTGTTCTTAACATGGAATATTAACGCTCAGAAAATCACATTGGTTTATATTGGTTTGAAACAATTATTCTGTTTTTAAGTTTAGTTATGATCATTTTTTATTTACGTTATATTACACATGCATAACTTGCTAAAAAATTGAAGTATCTTAAAAAAACAGTATACGAACCATCAAGTTTCATAATAGGTCTATTCATTCTAATTTTAAATCAAAAAAAGATTAACGTAATCTGCTGAGCGTAAATTTACGTAAACAACATATGTGGATGTAGCGTGTCCTCTTAGTAGAAATTTTGCAATGAAAAAAAAAATAATAATAATAGGTTTAGGAGGATTATGAGAATTTTTTCCTCTGATTGTCAATTAATTAAAATAAAAAAAATAAAAGTATGTTTTGATTTTATAATGATGTGTGTGTGTATGTGTTTTTTGTTTTTGTGTCTATGTACAGCATAACTTGTCGAAATAATGTTTCAATTTCAAACTTCAGGGCTGGTTTCCGATGGTAAAGTGAACCAGTTTCTGATAAATTCGATAATTTTATTTTACTGTAACTTAAAAAAAATAACTGTAAATACTTGAAGTTTTCACCAAATGTTTATGTTATTATTATCTATATACAGTTAAATTTTCAAAATATTTTGACGTTTTTTGAACTGTTCATAGACAATATCTGAAATTTTCGATTTTTCCGTTAGTTTTTTTTTGATGTGTTGATAAAAAAATGTTGGGGGCCTAGAAAAACTTGAAACTTTAATATCAGGTTTCTCATAAGAAGTTCTTATTATTGTTAGAAATAATCAAAAATCGTTACTCACAATTTTTTTATAAGCGCTCAAATTTTTACGATATGTCTAAATCGCGAAAATTTGCAAGTAATTTTGTAGTTAAAAATCATACAATTTTTTGTGTTATATCAAGGTAAAAAATTCAACACTAAGTTTTCCATAAGTTTTCTTTCAAGTATACTCGAAGCATCATTATAGGAAAAAATCTTATAAGCGTTTGAATTTAAAATTTTTACGAAATTGCGTAACGATAACGATTTAAAATATTTATTGTTATTCAAAAAGTCGTAGATAATTGACAATTTTCACCAGTTATTTAGTCATTACTAAGATTTCCGATAAAACGCATGAAATCACTTATAATATCTGTAAAAGCCTCACGAAAATACATGAAACCCCTGGAATTTGAGACCTACCTACCAGGATCGCATGTGCCCTTTCAGTTTTGGTGTTGTCAGCTCGGCAGTAGTTCTATACTCTCGTAGTCATTACTAAAATTACCATCACCGCATGTGTTCCTGTTACATACTTTTCAATCCTTCGCGTCTTAAACGGTTTAAACGCGTATTCAAAACGTTTGTGAAACGTCTTCAGAATATAAAAATACAAGTTACAACGTACGCCATATCCCGACTGACTGATTCATATTATGCTCATTAGCAAGTAATTCTAGTTTATAAATATTATGAACTTATATGTACATCGATATTATTGATAAGTCGAGTTATTATTATTGAGTGTCATTTTATTTTTATTCAATATAAAATAGGTACATTATTACCTATTTAAAATATAATAAATAACAATTTAATGTGACATATTTTTGAAGTGAAACTTCTTTACGCAGGGTAGTGAGGAAAAAAAGCGAACGCGTACATGTGTTATTATATAGTAAAATTAAATTATTATTATTATTTATTTGCAATTTTCATAATTGATCTCAGATATGTTAAGTCTGTCTTCATTGATTTATGTGTGTCAACTGAAGATTATAAGAATAGATTTTGCAGAACTAGTATTCTGATTCAGCACCTCTTGTAACTTTATTGCGAGAAAAATTATGTTTGCAATTGAATAATGTTTCAATAATATCGACTACTAAATCAGGCACAAAAATCAATGCAATTTTTACACGATATATCGATCATGTTCAGTAGCAAATGTACGTTTCGTATTTCAGTTATCATATGCCAAATATAACTACTATACCGATTGAGCAAAATGATAATCAATCATTAGAATAAAAAAATCTAAAAAATCTAGTTTACATTGTTTCTCTTCATTCTTTATTATCATCATTACCCCAGTCTATCCATGCCTTTCTTTCTATTTCACTCGCTCATGTGTAGGTACCGTTCAAAAGAACTTTCACTTCCCGCGCGCGTACTGATAACACACATACATTTTTTTTTACTTATTTTTAAATTATACTTTTTGCAAATTTATTACATAATTTTACGACGTTTACTGCATATTATGTGGATTATTATGCTATTTAATACAGTGCATGTAAATCATTGTTTTTTTTTTCTTTATAACAATAAAAAAAAAAAAAAATGAAAAAATATTATTCACAAATCTTTTTATTAGCGTTTTAGGTTCAAATTTTAAATATTCGTTTTTGTTTAGTTTTTTTTTTTTATAAATTTCGATAAAAAAATTTTTGGTTGAGAAAAAATACTTGAAAATTTAATGCAATTTTCCTCATAAGTGAGTCTTATAATACTTCAAAAATTATAAAAATACATAGGCACATTTTTTTTTATAAACATTTAAAGTTCAAATATTGACAAGAATTCGTCAAAATCATAAATATTTTTACAAATTATTTTGTCGGTATAATTCATAAACACTTTTATATAAGTAGAGAAGAGTTGAAAATGTAATACAAGATTCTCCATAAGTTTTGCTTACAATAATCATAATAGAACTTTTTGGTGTATTCAGCCCATTAAAACATAAACCACCCTTTTCACCAACCACTGGAAATTATATCCTAGCTAGGCTGATAAATCATCTCCGTTCACAATCGGTTTTCGTATAAAATGATACCTTATCATTGGATACAAATTTAATACATCAATTATAGAGACATACTATACATACAGCAGAGCGTTATTCATTGACCATTCTTTTTTTTTTGTTTTTTTAATTTAGTTTACATATCAATTATACCTATTTACTTGAAAAAAATCGAGGCTAAGTTCACAATCAACAATATATATATATATTTTATTATTAGAATAATAATTTATTAATAATGGTTAGGTTTATAAACATGTATTGGGTATTGATGATATCTTTTTCTTTTCTCAATAATTATTTCCTCTTATACTGTTTTAATATCCATTGTTCATATACATATTATATTACATTATATGATTATGAAATTATATTTATTATTATAAATTATTATTTATTACTATACAGTATACCTATATTGTATACCTAACTTATTAGTTATTCACTTGTATCACATATTTGGTATTCATTTGTATAACACACTTGTCACTGACCACTGTTATAGAATAATCCAGGAGCAGTGCTAAACTTAGTATATGTGCCTATCTAGAACACATATCATAAGTATAATATACGATTATAATTTATAAATAATATTTGATATTTATGATTGATATTTTTTTTAATAAGAAGAAGAATTTCAAAACAAAATACATTTTAAATCCACAAGGTTTATATTATTAGAAAAAATAACTTAATATGGCAATTAAAATGAATGTATTCATAAGTTAATAATGTAAGATAAACTAAAAAGTAAAAAAAAAGTAACTCGTTAAGTAACTTAGTTGAGAGTAATATTTAAGTTTTTAACTTGTTGATGCTCAGCTTTGAATTAATGAGTGTTTAATCTAATCAGTAACCATTATATGTATTTGTATATTATGATAGCTACTATTTAGGCAGCACTGCAATGATCTTCGTTTAATTTCTAAAAACATTAAATTAGTAGATATACCTATTAGCTTTATTGATGGATGTATCCAAAATATTAACAATTTTGAATTTTATTTTATTTTTTTAAATAATGTCTTTTGCAAGAAACGTGCGTAGATAATCGTGCTTATAACGATTGTTAATTCTGTGTAATTAATATGTAGATAACGTATTACATACCTATACATAATGTATTAATGTATTAATAAATCAAGCACGATATCACATAACCCAATTATTGAATAAAAGTCATAAACCACTTTTTTCTATACAACTCTTCTAGAGCATCGATTATATTTTTGATTACCTGCTGCAATATTTTTAAAAAATGTATAAAATAATTTTAGTAAGATGAATTCACCTCCCCTCACACCTCAATATATAATGTCTGCATAGATCATGTTGAGAAAAGGCCGTTAAAACTTTCGCTTCCGAGCCCAAATTTTGAAGTTACTCCACTGAGAAAAAAATAATAGTATACATAATAAAACATCATGTCCCTGTGAACAATATATTATAATTATTTATATTTTACACAAGTAAGATTAAAATTAAATTTAATAATGTTCGGTATAATTGTATTAAACAATTTAGCATATTAAATTATAACACAATCATAATGAATATTAAATACTATAAAATATTAAATTATGTTACCTACTGTACAACTTAGAAGTAGGTATGTAAAAAATGTATCATTCTAATTATTGCTTAATTATAGGTATCAAAAATATTTATCTTATTAATCACCTAATTAATTAAAGGTATAACAATACATTTTATCATACTAATAACTTAGTTAAAACAAAATATTTATAACGAAAATTAACAATCAATTAAAATAATATACAGGGTGCAGGGCCGCCCAAAACGAAATAATAAGGGGGCGATATCATAAATGTGCTAACTCAAAAATATTTTTCGAGCTTCGCTCTTCAACTACCTGTTATCTACATGCTATATGCATAGTAGACAGTAGACATATTATACACAATAGTTAATATTACAAAATATTAAATATTTTTTTATGTTCTACATTTTACTATCTCTTATGTATTTATATATTTTGATCATATTTTCACAAGTATATTAGAACAAAATATTTTCACTAACAAAATACAGCACTATTGTATATTTACTATAGATACTATTATAGTTTGATAATTTAATTAAATATAATATTCAAATAGTATTTTTATACTAACAAAAAAATCTTATAATACATATATAATAATATGTAATAATTGATAATAAACTTAACATTAAATTTGTAATAATATCTTTTTACACTTCCAATACAGCTAAAGATTTTAATCTATCATAAGCAATAATTGTTGACCTAAAACGTGTTTTATAATAAATTTCAGTTTACTAAAGAATCTTTCGTTATAAGTGACTGTTACAAGAGCAGTCTATGCCAAACGACAAATTTAATTAGAACATGGTGAAATATGCTTTACTTCTTCTATTTATTCCATTAAAAAATTAAATGATGTTTTATCTTCTTGTACCTAACATACTAAATAATATTTTTAGTTCTGTTTAAACAAAATCATAATCTAGAAGATTTGCACCTACACGGCTTGGCGGGAATAAATAAGTAGATTTCTTTACATTACCCAATGAAATATAGCTTTATATTGCTTTTTATTAAATGGTTGAGAAAAAAATATGAGTAAATATGGTTGAATAAAAGAAATACACGATTATTAAGTATAGAAATTGCAGTCGTTGTCAGCGTACAAAAGTTCCTTATCATATGTCATTACGGTACCTAAGTATTATTAAAAATAATTCAATGATTATACGAATATATAGGTAAATTTGAAAATTGTTATTATATTATATTATAATACATTTAACATTGATAGGTAAGTACTAAAATATTGTTATAGTATTTGTGCTGGACAATGTTGGCAATCGGAAAATTAACTTACCTATAAACTTTCATGTTATATTATAGTATTATCATGACATATTTGTACCTATATAGTAATATCTACAAAATTATTTATACCTAAACAGTAAAAAAAAAAAATTAAAAACTCAAATACTTAATGTGTCAACGCGCTGACTAACTTATACGTATTGTACGCTTGGAGGGGGCACATCTGGACTCACTCCCCCCTTCGGGACGGCCGTGTGATGGTGCCGGATTGTTGCCGTTTATAAATTATCAAATTTTATTAGCTCAAATACATGCCTATTTTTTAAATTTTTTTAGAAAATATATTTTACTGTGTACTAAGAATTACTGTCACAATGATATATTTTTAATTAATAATTGATAGTGGGAATTTATTTATATTCACTTGCTGTTACGTATGTATGTATGTATGTTTGTATGTTTTTTGTGCGTGTATGTGTTTTGTGAAGAAAATGAACATATTATAATATTATTAGGTATGTATTTATATGCTCAACAACAATAATAATTAATTATTATATGATATTATCATAATTCTGTATAATTTTATTTCTAAAATCTAAAATTAATACATATTTAAATATTTTAAAAACAACAACCAATTGGCACTATTATTTATCATTGATCTCCGACTTCAGTAATAGTTAAAGTGTAATAGTTATCGTGTAAGGTGTTCAGTCTTAAACTATTCTATATTTTGTTAATTTAGTTGAGTTCCTATATTCAAAATTCATTTTTGGTGACTTGTGTTCACATTAATATTTTAATATAAAAATAATAGTTAGTGTGGCTAAAAAAATAAGATTACCTACTGTAAATCGCACAAGAATCGAAAACAATTTTTAATATGTTCATTAAACAGACAAAACTTGAACCAGTAAATAAGCAATAAAAATAAAATAATATTTTAAGTTTAAACTCAAAATAATAATTATTTGTAAATATATCGTATACCTATCTATTAGATTGATGTAAAATTAATACAACAATCAGTATTTAAAAATATAAAAACTGTAAAATAAGTGAGGTGGGAATGGTGATTTAATAAAGTGTAAGTAGATATTTGTTTGTTGGTGGTTTTTTTTTTTTTTACTTATTCGGGCAAGGCAAAGCTTGTCCCCTCTATAGTAAACTGAAATGACGCCACTGATTTTGTTACTTATTTAATTTGTGCATAATATTTATTAATTAATGAATTAGTAACCAAATCAATATAAATCTTATAGTTGAATAGTTTACACCGGTCTCGCTTAATATATATAATTTAAAAGTGTTATACTATTTTTATTAAAAAGTGTATCATTTAAGTACCTACCTATTTCATTTTGATTCTAATTAACTATTAATTCGAAAGTAAAATTGACATAGGTCAAAACAAGTGACGAGTACAACAGTACCTATATACTTTAAATAGATATCGTGAATTAATATTTATTTTAAAAATGTTGAACCTGTACAGACGTCCAATCGGTAAGGTTTTAAAACTAAGTTATTATTGGATACTTTACCATATTTATACTACAAATATTAATACTTATATTAAAGTTGTCAATTGTAATATTTAATAACGGCATACATTATGTCCTAGAGATCCCACATATTATTCTTATAGTATCTCATTGGAAAAAATCAATAATATATTTAAATGCGCTTTTTTTTTATAATTATAATTTATAAGTATGTAGTGGAATCTGATTAAAGGTATAAGATTCGATTTTTTTTTCAAAAATTCAAAATGATTTAATCTATTTTTTTTAACTTTCAAGAAAGCCATTTTATTGATTATTTTTTTAAAATAGTTCCAAAAATAATGTTTATGAATGTCTAAGGAGAAAATTAAGAAAAAACGAATTTACGATATTATTATAATTTGAGGATAACGCAATTTAACTGTTTCCAAAAATTGAGATTGTAATCTATTAATGACATTGAACGATAATTTTACGGTCAGTATACTCAATAAATTCCATAGCTTTCGTTATTTTGGAAATAACTTTTCACCTTGTCGATGTACACATGTAGACATATAGTACCTATGTATTGAAAAATGACATTTTTAAATGTTAAATGCAATTTGTAGAAAACAGAAAATACAGAAAATACCTATATTGATATTTCTTTGTGTATAATTAACATGACTAAACCATTTAAATGAATTTATTGTTTAAATGTACTAATATTTCAATCGCACGTCTTATGGTTGAGAAAGGTTGCTCTGCTATAGTAACTGGTAACGTGGCAAGGATTTGTAGAAGTATTTTAATATTGTTGAAAAATTTATTTTAGTGTTCTAATGTCTCTAATGAAAATTTCTTATTATTATTATATATATTTTTTTGCTATCAACTTTGTTTAGAATATTTTCAGACAACTGAAAAATACAATATGTTGTGTAGAGTATTTGTTTTCCAGAAATCACTATGCAAAGGGGGTACTATAGCATTTCAAGCACATCCTCCTTTATCTGCACCTGCTTCACGATAATGAAAATAATTAAAAATAGGTAATTAATTTCGCTGTTTAGTAAACGATAAGACACACTTGTTATTATTTCTGTTCAAATCAAAACTTTAATTAGGTTTATGTAGGTACAAGTATTGTCAGGCTGAAATTCATAAATATTGTATTATTGTAATACCTAACTACAATTTGATTTATAAAATAACGCTTATTAACAATTGAAATTTTTTAAGTTTAGATCAAAACTTCATTAATAATTAGATAGGTATTTACAAATTAAATCATGCAAATCGTATTTTGCTTGGTAATATAACCATTATTCTTAAAAATTCTAAAACATATTTGCTCTAACTAAACATAACCTCTAATTTGGTCGAATTTTATTCGATTTTAATACTTTTTTATTTGAACTGTTTTAAGAAATTTGATCAATATATGGTTATTAACTATTATGATTATGGTTACATAATAATGGTTATCTTGTAAATTTAAAAATTCTAATTGTATAAAAAAATATTTGAATACAAATCAAATATAAACAAAATTTCCATATTTCTTACTGTAAAAAAATACATTTATATTGATTTTCCACTGCGACACTATGAGAGTTTACATTTATAATTTATACATTTTAAATTTAATGATTATGTTCATTACTATATTCATTGTTTTTCATAATTTATTCTATGTATTCAGTAAATTTTTCCAAATCGATTTATAAAAAATAAACGTATATATAACCTAATACTTTTACGTACCTATTTATGTTGTCAGTGTTGTCACAGCTAAGTATTCAATTTTTCTGTGTTTAATTTAAATAAATATCAACATTTTTATGACTGTATTGTAATCAATATAATATATTGTAAGTAAACATGATTTACCTAAATAAGTTTATAATTTAAATATAAATAATGTAAAACCAAGGGAAATTTTTAAGGTACATGATGATTTGGTAAATTTCTTAAATCGTTATTTTTAATCCAGCTATAAAATCAGTAAGATTAATGAAATACTTCAGCTATTAAAATGTTATAATTTATAATATTACTTCAGTTGTCAATTGTCGAATAATTATGTAGCTGTAAGTTGTTTATACAGCTCCATTTGAGAATTTCAAGGCTTTAAACAGTTATCAAAAGATCATACTCATTACATGATATATGTTTTTACATTCTATCTATTTGCATAATATTATATAATATTGTAATGTTGCAGGTGTTTTGATTAGAGATGGGAGCTCAGTAAATTTACCCGGTAAATTTTACGGGTAAGGGTAAATTTACGTAAATTTTACCGATATTTTTTTACCCGGTAAATATTTTTTACCGTTCTAAAATTGATCGACCACTCATTTCACTTGTTTTCATATGCATAACAAAGTATAATGACTATCTACAATGCATGATATAAATATAATTTGTTATATTTATATCGTGCTACAGCCTACAATGTTTACGATGTCGAAACGTCGATATTACGAGAATGTTGGTTTACCAAGATTTTATTTTTATAACAATTTTACTATTCGTATTCGGGTATTTATTGGGTACAATGGTTAGCTTTGTAATAAAAATGTTATTGAGTTTGTATTAAATTTAATTATCAAAAATATTACACA
>VUJU01005237.1:0-14569 GCA_009835225.1 Aphis craccivora
TTTACCGATTATAATGATTTTCATTTTTTTTACATGATTTAATTTTCAAAATATTTTGACTTTTTTTGAGCTATACATAGACAACTGAAATTTTCAAATTTACTGAAATTTCTTTTTTGAAGTGTCGTTAAAATTATTTTGGCCCAATCAAAATACTTGAAAATTTAATACAAAGTTCCTCATAAGTTATTCTTATAGTGATTAAAATATTATAATAATTCATAGGCACTAATTTTTTTTTTATTAGCATTCGAAGTTCAAATATTGACGAAAATTCGTCAAAACCATGAATATTTGCAAATTATTTTTTAGTTATAATTCATACAAATTTTTTGTATAAGTAGCTAAGAGTTGAAACTTTAATACAAGATTTTCCGTTTAGTTAATAATAATTATAAAAAAACTTAAATCTTGATGTATTCAGACCATTATCACATAAACCCCCTTTTTCACCAACCACTGAAAATTATATCCTAGGTTGACAAATCATCTCCGTTCAGAATCGTTTTTCGTATACAATGATAATTATCATTGGATTCAAATTTAACCCTCCTATAATGTAGAATAGTGATCCACACGACACCTAATGTACAGCAGAGCGGTACCCACTTGCCCGCTTTTTTTTTTTTTGAAGCGTGTGAAATAATTTTGGAAAAATTTAATACAAGGTTTCTTGTAAGTTGTTCTTATTATAGTTAAAACAAATCAAAAACCGTTAGTCATATTTTTTTTTTATATATAAGAGATTAATGTTCAAGTTTTTACAAAAAATTTCAAAATTGTGAAAATTTACAAGGAATTTCATAGTTGAAAATTCATAAAAATGTTTGTACATATTATATCTAAGGTTAAAAAATTCAACACAAACATTTCTATAATTTTTCCTTCATATAGCTATAGAGAAAACTTGAAGCCTCATTATAGGAAAAACTTTATATTATAAGCGTTTAAATACTAAATTTGTACGAAATTGAGTAGGTAACGATAGCGATTTATCATCAAACGATTTTCAATATTAATTGTTGTTATTTAAAAAGTATAAGACGTAGATCCTTGAAACTTTCACCAGTTATTTAGATTCGCATTTTTTTACATTATTGAATTTTCAAAATATTTATCTTATTTCAATTCTATTTTTAGGCATTTGAAACATTTGTTTTTTTTTTAAAAAAAAAACATTTTTTCGGGTAAGTCAAAATACTTGAAAATTTAATACATAGTCTTTCATTTTTATAGTAATTCAAAAATTATTAAAATATATGAACACAATTTTTTTTAGCTTTTGAAGTTCAATTACTTACAAAATTTGTCTAAATCATGAATATTTGCAAATTATTTTGTAATTAAAATGTATAAAAATTTGTCACATTTTTTTTTGTAATTTGTGTTATAAATTTATAACTTTTAACGATAATATAATTCAAAGGATATAGTAAATAGTTATTCTAGATTCTAAATACACCAAAATCTTAAACTTTGATGGTGATTTCTCTTAGAAAATGTTATCTAATTTGCACTTAAATGTTTAAAAAGTAAAAAGTGAAATAATAGAAATTTCCTAGTAGGTAGGTACTTTTTTCAAAATAATCTAGACAATTTATGTAAAATATATAGTATATTTATATATAGTTATTATACTTTATAGATCCTGAACGGAATGATAAATTTATTGATTTTATAATGATAATTTGTGTTTTATTGTGTAAGAAGAAATTTTTTCTAGTAAAAAAAATGCTGTGGTCATAACTTACTACATGGAAGAGATTTCTAAAAAAATTAGATCTATAGTGTAATGGGAATAAAACATTTTCAGTATTTTTTAAAATAATCTGAGGTGAGAGAGAGTAATATATACGAATAATTGTTAAAATTTTAATATAATTTATTAAATAATAGTTTGAAAAAAATTATCACTAAAAAGTTTGTCCATCTCCACTCAAAATCATTTTTTATATAAGATAATAGGTATACCATAGATTTTAATTGAATTTAAATTTAAGAAAAAATAATCATTACATTGACCTAATCAATGACGAGGCACATCTAATACCTACAGTTAGTTAAGTGATTTACCTTCTTCTTTTAGTTTTTTTTATTTCTATTATCTAATGAAGTCTCTATTTTTAGGTCAGAGACCTTGAAAATGTAATACTATGCGTTCCTCGTAATTTTTTTTTAATTATTATTAATCATTAATCAAAATTATTTTCACAAGTATTTGAAATTACAATTTTAACAACATCAAATATTAAAACGTATAGTTATTATTGAAGAACTCGGTTATACAGAAGTTAAAGGTATAATAACATAATAAAATCGAAATAACTATGATATGATATAAAATAAAGTTACGAGGAGTAATATTAATCAACAACTAACTATCCTTCTGTATATTCTATTGTATTATAAAAATGTCTATTCAACTTCTATAAATTGTACTGCAGTGTGAATAGCTATTTACTTATCAAGTACACGATACAGGATAATTTGTTTATAATTATTTCAACAATAACTGTTTATGTTTATACATCTGTATCCATATTCAAATGGGTTATTATTTTAATAATATTATATGAAAAAAAAAAAAAATGAAAAATACTAATTTAAAATATTTGAAACTATATTTCATTAATGTTCTCTTGCAGGCCCGTAGCCACGGGGGAGACGTTACCCCCCTAAACCCAGTCGTTGCCACCCCCTCCTAAAAATATCAAAAATATTAGAAAGACATTGTTTTTATATATAATGCCCCTTCCCCAAAATTTTGCTTTGCCCCACCTGAAAATTTGATCTGGCTACGGACTTGTTCTCTTATCTAATTTCTTCAATAACATTTACTATGAAGTTCATCAAAATGCTTGGCAATTCAATTATTATTTTAAAATTTTTTACAAAGTTTCTTATAAGTTTATTTTTACTTATAATAATTAAATGTAATAAACTTATTGCAATTTAAAATATAGAAAAAGATTGACAAATAGATATTGCTCTGTTTTATTCGAACATTAGCTATAGGTATCGTGTATTTATATTAAATTTTCATTCAATGATAAATCATTTATACTAAAAACGATTGTAAACTGAAACGGTTTTTCAGCCTATATTATTAAGTATAGATATTTCATTAAATATTTTTTTTGATATAGCTATATTAGATCATTTACCTATTTTACTCTTAGTATTACTAGAAGTTAATATATATTTTTTCCAAAAATATTATATTTATTATATTATAAGTATTTAATTATTATAATAATATAGGTATGTTTATCTAAAATTACATTATATTATTATATAACTCAAAATGTAATAATATCTTTTTTGAAAATACCACTAAACAGTAAACATAGATTTATAATACAAATAGATAATATCTTAAAAGTTAAAAGAAATCAAAAACGCCATTGAGTTAATTTAAGTTTAGTAAAATTCATACATAGTAATATGATATGTGTAAACGTTTGTATTAAATTTTCAAAAACTTTGACCCTGTGAATAATTTTTTTATTAACGATTATTATAGTTCTATGATTATTTTTTTGAAATACAATAAAATATTAAAAATTGTTTGAAGGGATATAATTATTTTGGCCAAATGCTAACTCCTACACGAATAACCTTTTAAAATTTTTACCTAAAAATCAAAGAAATTGTAATCTCCTTCATAGACATTTTTCCTTTTAAAAAGTAAGGTTATATTATTTAAATCCATGATTTTGAAGTTGAAAAGCTCAAAATGCTTAAAATTATTAATTTAATTAAAAATTCAATTATTAAGATTTTTATTATATTTTTTCAAACAATTTTTGTTTTAGGATTAAATGATTATGATTATTGCCTTATTAAAATTTTTATTATTTTTTAAAATATTTATTTAAAGCTTAAATGATTATGACTAAGTATTGTTTTTTATTGAATTTTTTATTATATTTTTCAAAAAATTTTTGTTTTAAACGTAAATTATTATGACTAGGTATTGTTTTATTGACATTTTTATTAAAATTTTCAAACAATTTTTATTTTATTTGTTAATATATTTCAAGACTAATATTTTTATAGCAATATAAGCGGTATTAATTTTTGTAGGAGTTAACACTATCTTTTATTGGAGTTAACACTATCTTTTGTAAGAGTTAACACTATCTTTTGTAGGAGTTAACACTATCTTTTGTAGGTGATTACACTACATTTGTAGGAGTTTACCATTCCCACTATTTTACGGCTGAATATCAAACGTCGAAAACATTTGAACTATAAATGCTCATAAAAATTAATTTGATAATAAAAATAACATATATAAAAACTTATAAAAAATCTTGTATTAACCTTTCAAAATAATATGTATAAAAACTAAAATGTTTATGAATTTCTAACTACAAAATAATTTATTAATTTACGCGATTTTTATGAATTTTATCAAAATTATAACATTGATACTTATAAAAAAATATTGTAAGTAGGTACCTATATATATTTTTGATATTTTTTAATCAAGAAATTAACAACCTATTTATTTTTTTGACTCATTATCATTGTAGACACATTATTACATAATGCTTGATAATACTTTTTTTTTATTAACCACAGGCTCACTTTGGAATACACTTTTCCCCCAACAGTTTTGCCCCACAGTTGGTGACTTTAAATTAACAGTAATTGAGTAAAAAGTATAAACAATATTCCTCCAAATTATACCATTGAATAATCTGTAGTGTGTACTTACTTTTTCGTAATTTGAAACAGTTTTCTTTCATATCAAACAACAATAAGTAAAACAATTTTCAATTCAAATAATAAAATATATGAAAAAAAATAATGATTATACATATTTTATGATACTAAGAATTTTTGCGGGAATTTGTTAAAAAAATGAGGTTAATATAGTTGTTGATAACAATAAACATAGTACCTACGGTCATGGATAAATAACATCAATCATTTTTTTTTTTTCTATATTGACTCTTAACTTGCTCAGAAAATCTTGTCATACGGTTTTGCCTTTCGTACGGAAAACCCCGATTTCCATTACCTTAAGTAAAAACCAACAAACTTAGTTACTGTTATAATTCAAAAAATATTCGAAGTAGAAAATTACTAACTTTTTGTCATTGCATAAGTGATAAATTATTATTTTATATTTACAATAACATATTCAAAATATTTAGATTAATATTATGAACTTATTAGTCCTTTTTACATCGTTCTATTATAGGATTTATAAGTTGATGACAATAATATATGATATAATATAATACAACATAGGTGATAGGTATATATGAAAATATTAATACAAAATGCCGTATTCGTGTTGCTAATAGAAAAATAAAAATTTGTTGGTAATTATACCTATATTGAACATGGTCTAATTAGTCTAATTCATAGAAATAGAGGCTGACCCGTCGTTTCTGCTCAGAATAGTTTTGCGCATACCTACCTACAAATGATTTACCACTGAATTTAAACTTCAAATTATATCATCCATTACTGCAGTGACCTACTCAATGACGTGGTAAATTTGAAACATACTATATAACTATGCGATTTCCTCGGTTTTAATTAAAACCAACAATAATCGAAAATACCTCGCAAGACAAGCATAATATATAATCACACAATTATAATTGTTAAAATATTTGAATAAACGGTTCTGGCGATGCAAATATTTTTAAAATGTTTAAAGGCCAAGGCTTATCTTAGCCACTAAGCTGTACTTAAGCGTTACGCACACAATCAGTGTAATGAAATAGTGTTTAGTGTGTACAGTACTGCCTTATTA
Source organism: Aphis craccivora (assembly GCA_009835225.1). Taxonomy (NCBI): domain Eukaryota; kingdom Metazoa; phylum Arthropoda; class Insecta; order Hemiptera; family Aphididae; genus Aphis; species Aphis craccivora. The sequence goes on from VUJU01005237.1 coordinate 5,777, forward strand.
ATAATTTAACAATTTAAATAAACACCACAATCATTTTAATTAAAAAAAATCTTAGGTTAATTTATGCATTCAAAATCTAGGACACCGTAAATAGTTTACAGTTTAGATTATTAGAATTTACTATATTATCTACTTAAGACATACTATTTTAGTTACTATAAATAATGTATATTATAAAATTTATAATAAGCTTTTTATTAATTTTAATACCTGAAGTGCTATTATAAATTGTCCGGTGTTTTTTCAATGGCGTATTCGTCTTTTTTTTTGACACCACTGTAGAATTGATAAAATTTATTGTTGAATTTTTAAAAGTTGTGTCCAATTTCCTTGGCACTTACGTTGGACGTATATTTGCGCCTATCTGTCTACGGCAGTTTTAATCGGATTTGAGAATTTCATAAATCATATTGCAGTTCGTATATTTATGATGTTTTGTTTTTTTTTTTTGCATTAAGTAGCATTTAATCGAAAACGTATTTATTAAATAGTTTATAATTGGCATTTTTAATATTTTATAAGTGATGAAAAGATAAACTAACGTACGGTAAGTATACCTATTGTCTAGTTCAGCGTTTCTCAACCTGTGGTACGCGGCAAGCTCATAGGTGGTAGGCGAAGAAAATCTCTCTTTATGAAAAACATATACGTATTATACATTATCAATAACCAAAAAAAAAAAGCAAAAAAATGGTCAGGTGGTACGTAAAATTTTTTTTCAAACTGTGTAGGTGGTACGCGAATACAAAAAGGTTGAGAACCGCTGGTCTAGTTTATATAGTGGGTAACTGTAATTTGTGAGTTAAATTTGAATTCAATGAATGAATGATATAATATTATTGTATATATAAAAAAAAATATGGTTGTCTGGAAAGTCAGTTTTCGGACAGTAATTTTACGTGATAACGCCATAAGAAAACATTTCATATTCATCTCTGCAAAATCGTCGACTTTCTTTGATGGACCATTTCAAGTTCCCCTTCAGCAGTGCCACTGCCGCAATAATGGGTTAGAGATCGTTCTTGTCTGTCGCAAACCGAACAAGCGTAACCAAAATCGTTGTCCAGAAAATGTACTTAAATCTCATGATTGAAGATACCCATTTGGCCATTTGGTGTTCCAGGCAGATTTTGCCTGTTGTACTTCAATTTGATCAGAATAAGTACTTGGTTGAACAGTGATTTGTGCTGGTTCTGCTGCTGAATAGTTAAGCATTCTATACGCATTATTTGAATTTGAAATGTCGTTGAGTACCAGTTTGGACAAAAAATGTTTGTCAAAACGTAAACTTCAAATATATATAAAATTTATTTACACCTATGTATTTTAAATATTTTAAAATATTTATAAGAACAACTATATAGGATCTTGTATTACATTTTCAAACTTTTTGACGGTGCTAAAATATTTTTATCCATATGTAATATTATGTATAGAAATACAATTTAAAAATGTCTATAAATAATTCAATTGAGTAGCAATATTTTGAAAATATCATCAAGTAGGTATAGAAAATTATTATATAAACGTTTGGTGATATAAAAAAAAATACAAAACCTATTATATTATAAACTAATAGAATCATTAATCATAAATAAATATCAACTAATTAAAAATAAAATTTATGGTTTAACATTTTAACAGACTATATTATTCCATGGACATTCTATGTTCCAATCATTCGGTGGATATTTTTTAAAACTTTATTATTGCCTGATGGCAATTTTTTTGATGTTCTTTTGCCAAATTATATTGTTAAATTTTAAGTCAATAAATGCTTTCTTCTTTCTTTAAAGCTTCAACGAAACGATATTTTCTAATTTTTTCTTAGTACCTAATGTATTGTTGATTCTACACGCTTTTATGTCGTTGATGTATAGTAGTGTATTGATTTCGAGCTAGCTGGGAAAAGCATAGTATTAATTTCACATTAACTGATAGCATTGATTATAAGTACAATTTATACAAATTAAAATCAGTGATGGTAGTTAAAATGATTTTATTTTGTCAGTCTTTAATGGAATTATTTGTTGTTGTTAAATATTAATTTATTCTTAAAATACAGTTCCAAATTGAAATTTAAGTGTTATTGGGTGCTTCGTCTGTTTAATTTACCTAACCATCTATACTTTCTAAAGAATTTAAAAAGGGTTCTAACATTTCTTCATTTTCTGTATGATAATTACTTCGGATTAAATAGTTTTATAAGCTAATTATATTATTCTATAGTACAGTTAGGTAAAGATGGTAACTTTTTTAGTTACTCATTATAGGTGTCTAATGGAATTGATAAAAGCCAGTATTCTATGATAATAGTATTCAAAATTCAAATAGAGTATCAATCAATATAATATAATCAAACTAATTTGAATTAATAGGTATATATTATAATTCTTATACCTAATAATGTACAATAATTTTTAGTTATAAGTGACAAATTTTATTGTCCTTTTCGATCAATTCAAATGCATCGATATATAATATATTATACTATAATTCTAAAACACGAATTGAATTCATTAACTCCAAGAGAAATAAAATCAAACTTTCTTATTTTTTTTTTTTTACAATACATTTTAACATGAAATCTGTAATATAAAAATAATCATATTCAATTCTGTACTTTTACGTGTAATAAAATATTTCCAAAAATGTATTTGTGACTTATGCTGTATACCTATAGGCTATTATAGTACCACTAACTATAAACAGTGTACAGTCATATAAAATACATTTTCAAATATTTCATATGGTTCCTTTAAATAGAAACGAACTTATAAATATTGTATATAATAAGAGAGATATCGAATTTCAGAATAACCTACATGAAAAAAGAAACGATTTTTGTCAATGGGTTCGTTGTTGTTTAATATTACGTGAATACTGTCAAATAGCTTAGTTATATACATCACATATCCGATATTCGACACTATATACGCGTAATTTTTAGGAACAATAAAAGGGTAAAACGTACTATATATACATATATAATTTAAAAGATTATAGTTATATTGTAACAAACGTATTGTAAAATTCTCAATAAAAATATAAAAATAATTAAATTACATTATTCAAACAATATAATCATAATTCATATTGCATATAATGCAATGAGTATGTCATATAATATTATATAATATAAGCAATTGTTAAAATTATTATATACTTTTTTTAATTTACGATTTACGATTTTATATTGTGTGTTATTGATTTTTTTTTTCATTTGATACTAATCCAATCGGATATCCATGTGCACGTCAATAATATAATACATATTATATTATGTAAATTCTGACAACCACTATATCATAATTTATAACTGTTCACAACTTTATCATCCGAATATGGATGCGAGCTGTTTGTGAAAGTAGGTACTTGGTATAGATTATAATATCCCTACACGGGTACGTAAAATAATGGAAACTATATTATGTATAGGTTTATTGGTGATGTTTTATATAAATTGCTGATAACCTTAGAAAGTGATTTTTATTGAATTATATTTATGGATTGTGCTTTTGACATGCATAAAAAATTTATTTGTAAAATGTACAGTATGGCTGAGGAGAGTAACCACTTCAAAGAAGCCATGTTCTTTCCACCATCGACTGTATTTATTCCATATATAGTGAAATATACAGATTAACAATCAAAACATAAAACAATATTCTATCAAATATGAAGCTAAAAAAATGTTGACCAACACACACGGACGTCGACCTCTATATTTGTAGGCAAAATTTTGAGTATATTGATTATATTATAATATTTTATACCTACTTACTAAATATTAGCTACTATCTGTAGGTATGTAAGTAGTTATATCAGTTATGTTTAATTATCCACATAAAGCATTCACAGTGTTTTGCTATCCATACAATTATGCATAAATTTTTTTTTTTTATATTTACAAACTTTAAGCTATAGCATACTCGTATGATAATGATAGTTAATATGTGGTATTTTTAATTTTTTCACATTTAAAAAAAAAAAAAATAGAATTGATAACGAAAAATATTCGATTTTAATTATAATTTTTTTAATTTTGTCACTGCTCCACTTCGAACCCTTAACTATATAAAAACCTCTTTTAAGTATAATACAATTCAATAATAAATTCGCTATATATTACAAATTATAATGGTATTAGAGTATTAGACTATCAATATGTAACACCAATGATGTAATAAATCTAACGTTTCGTCGTCTCGCCAATAAGGTTGCACGTACCACCTATACAATATATATATATATAGTACATTGTTTGTGTTTATACTTTGTTCTATATATATATATATTTGTACTTTTACTCTAAACCAACCACCCGTGTACAAAATATATGTAAGTATATGTGACAATGTGTGTGTATAGGCGTGATTTATATTTATAAGAAGTTTTTTTTCCATATGATTTTTTTTTTTTTAACGGCTATATCCTATTACTGTACGACCAACACAGTATATACGAGATGTTTCAGAATTTACCGTGCAAACTTTGAGAACGATGTCATGTTAGGCCTCTAGGGAGTAGAATCAAAAACATATTATTTTATATCTTGCGAACGCGCAACATTTTTAAAATAGATATTTCGTTTCATGATGTATGTTATTATTTTGTGTGTGTGTGTGTGTACACCATGACTTGTCGAAATAATGTTACAATTTAAAATTTCAGGAGTGGTTTCCGATGGCAAAGTGAATATCCTTGGTACGTTATAGTGGTCAAAAGTAAGAAGTTTCCAGTAGTTTTCAAATTAATCATAAAAAACCACAAAAAAAAAATGACGGAAAAATATGAGAATTTTCACTCAAAACCAGTGTTTTTTTTAAATTCTGCAACATTTCATCAGCTTGTCAATCGTTTTTTTTTATTTTCTAAAAACTGGATGTCCGCAAAAATCAAATATTAGCCACCAAAATTACACAAATTATCGGCAAAATAACAATTATAACGAAATTCAAAAAATCGCAAATGTGCATGTTGTCGAAATGGAGCTCGATTTTTTTTATATATTTGTACCTCAAAAACGAATCGCACTGTAAATACTTCAAATTTTCTTCAAATTGTTATTTAAGTGTTATCTATACAAGGTTAGATTATCAAAATATTATCGATTTTTTTTTTGAGCTATTTATATAAATTTATAAATGTCGAACTTTTTTTGGCTAGGTCAAAATACGTGAAAATTGAATATAAAGTTCCTCATAATAGTTAGTCTTATAGTGGTTCAAAATTTACAAGAATACATAGGCAAAATTTATTTTATTGGGATTTAAAGTTCAAATATTGAAAAAACTCCGTCAAAATCATAATTATTTGCAAATTATTTTGTAGTTAAAGTTTATAAAAAATTTCTCATAAGTAGCTAAGAATTGAAAATTTAATACAAGATTTTCTATAAGTTCAGCTTCCAATAATTATAAAAGAAGTTGAGTGTTGACCAATTAAAACAATATATAATCATAAGTTTAAATTTGTATAAAATCCTAAATTCATGAGTATAAAATAACGATTTACTATCAAATAACATTTGATTTTTGTTACGAGTATACCAAGTTAAAAATTACTAGCGGTCGAAACTTAAAACACACACCAGTTGTTTAAATTGGAATTTATTGTTCAAGATTTAATTTTGAGGTTTTCAGGTCATTAAAACATTAAGGACCTTTTCACCACCCAATGGAAAATATATTCTAGGCTGACAAATCATCTCCATTCAGAATCATTTTTAGTATACACTATACAATGATATTGCATTAAAATTTAACACATAAATAATAGTGACCTTGATAGTGATAATAGACCTAATAGTGATCTGTACAGCAGATTGTTTCTCACTTGACCAGTTGACCAGGGGCGTATTTATAGGGAGGGGGCGAGCGGGCTCGGGCCTCTACCGAAATGGAAAATGTATTTATTAAAAATTGTTATTTTTGACATGGAATGACATAGAATTTCTCCAAAAAAATCCAAATATATAATCGGCCCCTCCGAAATAAAAACCTATATACGCCACTGCACTTGACCACCCTTTTATTTTATTTTTAGTCCAATAACCGGCAATAAAATATTCAAAAATATTGTACAAGAAACAGATACCTAAATAAAACATGGACAAAATAATTTCCTATTGCAGCATAATATATTGTAATACTAAAATGCACATGTTTAATAGTTATCTTTTAAACCCTTAGTTTTTATGTCTTGATGATGAATGAATAAAGAGTTTCATATAGATGTATATTTTAAAGGACATCACTGCCCTAAAAATAAGTATGCTTAGGTTTAAAGAATGCCATTATCTAAAAAATACGGCGTAAGTCTCACACTTTAACACTAATTATTCAATGAGATACAGGTGTTTTAAAATATGGATGTGACAGCACAGAGCCGAAGTTTGAACGGCAACGTATGCGTGTTAAAGTCTAGATTAATACAACGATTTCAGTCGTTAAAGATAATATTTGTATAATATTTATGTAATCCTAAGTGTTATTTGTTGTGTTCGTAACACTGGTATGATTTTAATTTTGATATACTTTCTAGTTTTTACACATAGTAGATAAAACTATTGTTGTACATTTGGTAAAATTTTGTTTATATGCAGTAATATGATGGGAGTCGCGAGCTCAATAATTTTACTTAATTAAAATTTATAATATAAAACAAGATATATTAAATTTTAAATCGCACCATCGTCCTATATGAACATATATATACTTAGGATTAGAAAATAATCTGAAATAGGTACTATTTTAAGTTATTAAAATAGTTGTGTAAATCAAACCACTTTTACACGTAAAATATGGGCCGCTATTCATCAATTCCATTATCTCGTTGAATAATCATTTAACTTTGAATTTTTAACAAACATTTTTTCATTATTTTGACTGACATGCCTCTCCTCCAAGACAAGACATCTTACTTAATTTTGTATAATTTGTTTAACATTAATTATTATTTATTACCTGTGTAATAATATTATTATCCAAATTAATTATATCTAATAATGAAATTATGAAAATATCATTATATAAATACACTGTTAATTTTTACCCCGGGCAAACAATTGCTTTAAATAAAATACAAATTTAAGGACTAATCAATATAATTGTAGACACCTAATTATAAAGCAGCAGTTAAAACTACGTAGGTATATACTCGCAAAGCTTAAAATGTTTTTCTGATTTCAGTTGCTTACATTAGATTTCATTCTCAAAGTGTAAACAGAAAATCTAAGAAACAATCTATATACCTATTACGTCTGCACTGACTTGTCGTTTAGTATTACTATATTTTGTAGGTAGGTATACGCGCACGCCCGGGAGTCTGTGCAGACGGGGTTGTGGGAAAGCGCTGAATCGTCATGCTGATAGTGGGTGGTGGGTGTGTTCGAGTGACTGGTAGGAACAGCTAACTGGACGGGCAGAAGGTAGGGGAAAAAGCTGAAAGAGAAAAGTAGCTGCTTATAAATTCGGCAATGCTCTGCAGCCGCAGAAAAGGTCGCCCAGGGATGCCTCGGGATACAGGTGGTAGCGGAGCTTGCGGGGATCTTAAAACAGAAATATCTTTAAAGTACCTCAACGACGGGATGAGATTGCTCTACTGGCCCCATCCCTTTGAACTTGCATATGTATAGGTACACCGCGCCAGAACACGCGCGTGGTACAAAATAAAATTAATGGATTTTATATTATTTTAGAGTATTTTAGTCCTTCGCTTTTTCATATTCGTGAATAAAATAAATATGTGTATTTACATTAACTTTAATGTATGAAATCAGGTTATTAGATGTATAATATAGAATTATAGAATACAATATAAATAATGTTAAAAAAAAAAAACAACTATACAACTATAATTATTCTATACCTACCTATTCTAACTATTTATTATGGAACAATTAGTGTACTTATCTATAATAGATAAACTAACGATACAAATATATAATATGTATTATAAATTTGTAATGTATCAAAACGGGGAATCGTAAGTTCCTACACTACACGAGAGTAACAGGTAGACAATGACATACGTTAATTCCTACATATGTGATATGTAAGTTCCTACAGGGTAAAAAAAAGGTACACGTGTAAGTTCCTACACTAAGTATATTATAAGTTATCAATCTACGTTTATAAAATACAGGCATAAATTTTAACCCTTTATTCTATATAATATATATATTATAAGCTAATTTATACTAGGTAATTTTACTTTTAATTACTAATTTTATTTAATTTAATTTAATAATTTTCAAAACAACAATATTGTAATATAATAATAATTCATTTTAGATTCTGAGCGGAGCGATGAATGTATTGATTTTACAATGTTGTGTGTTTTTTTTTTGTGTCTGTGTACACGAGAAAGTGTCATTTTTTGAATTTCCCAATAGTTTTCAAAAGCGCCGGGAAAAACCAAAAAAAAATGACGGAAAAACGGGAATTTTTACGCAAAACCAGTTTTCGACCAAATCGATTTTTTTATATGGTTGTAATTCAAAAACTAATCACTGTAAGTACTTGAAATTTTCACCAAATGTTAATGTCAGTGTTATCTATATAAGTTTAATTTTCAAACATTTTTGATTTTTTTTGAGTTATTTATAGACCAATAAAATTTTCGATTTTTTTGAGAAATTTTTTTAAAGTGTCGATTAAAAATTGTTGGATGACCAAAAAACTTTGAAAATTTAATACAAGGTTCCTTATGAGTTTTTTTTTATTGTAGCTAAAAAAAATTAAAAATCGTTAGTCACAATTTTTTTTTATAAGCGTTTATAGTTCAAAT